>CM055193.1:12544168-12566668 GCA_029224185.1 Karalla daura | reverse complement strand
TATGAGCTTATCACACCCGATCGATGCATTTTAGGTTTAGAGGCACAAACTCTCTGATTTCATATCATGTATCCTGACCCGCAGTGATCCTGCTCTATTCTACCATGTGCACATATTGTGACAGTTGGAGACCGTAAGCAAGGCTGTTTTGTACTATGTCACCAATATTGAGGTCTTTCTATAAAGATAAAGAAAACAAAGCTTGGTAAATTATATTTTCTGACAGTTTTATTCAAATGAAGCGGGCCTTGGAGGGACATAAAGAACTGCTAATAAATTCAACTAAATAAAAACAAAGTCTCGGGAAACTATATTGTTTTTTTGCAGGAGACGTCCAAGGAAATGACTGACCTGTAAAATAAACTGTTAATGCTTTATTTCCCTTCGTGGGGGCTTAAATCCTCCCTGTGCCAGGAATTTAAATATTCCAAGTCTAAAAATACCGGAGGACGAGGAGAACCTGTAGGTCTTTGACCTTTGATAGTCGCTAAAAGCTGCAAATTCACAGAAATAATACGACAGGACACAAGCACGAGGTCCCCGGGCTGCTCAGCAAATACAGCCAAGACATAATGAATGTAGCCTAGATTGACACTGAGGCCATTTTAACACTTGCAATGAATAAAATAGTACGTAAAACCATTCTAGCACTTTGGCTCGTACAGAATATTAAAAGTATTTAAATCTTTATTATTCTTTATGTAAGACAAATACACAATGGATTGGACTGACATGAAATTGCATGTCATGCTTTAGAGCTGCGTTAATCATTCATTAACATCTTGGCTTGAGTTCCGGTGAGTATGGATGTATCAAAACACCTTTGCTTCCATCCAAAATCGAAGTAATTTATGATTTTTTACAAATGTACCACTACTCCACTTGACTGTGAGCTAGCCTGGCAGAGCAATATGTCAGAGGCCTGCTGTTTGTTTACGTTTCCAGGGGCACGGGGTGATGCTCTAAAGCCCCTGCCATGAACCTCAGCTGCGTATTGTGCTTCCCTCAGAAATGCATCGCATCACAGGAGATAAAGACACTCGCCGCTGTTTCACCTCCACCGCCAGCCTTAGTGGTTTATCTCCCGCTGAGGCGACAGCCTCACAACTGACACGATTTCCATTCCTCTCCCGCTCCATGAATACAACCGGTAGCATTATGATCATATTGAGAAGGCCATCACTGTGTGTGCTAATCAGACCATGTTAAATCACCCAGCCATCCATTCATCCATCCATTATGTATACCTGTTTATCACATGCGGGGTCAGAGCGTCTCCCAGCGCACAACCCAGCTGACCGCGGAGAGGAAAAAATGATGCATATTTAATCAATCAAACGGCAATTCTACTGTAATGACACATTTGCGATAAAGTGGAATTGTGCTCTGCTCATTTCTGCGTGGCTTTCCTCTGGTCTCCTCCCACAACATCATGCACACAGCTCAATAGCTGTTCCTTTGATTTGATCTCAAGGGGTCACCTTGGACCATGATAAATGACTTCTGCGTAACGTTTTCGAATGGTTGACGGTGTTTACCATGCTTTCCTGAGGTTCAGTACTAAATGTGAAGCCTTACACTCTCAGGTGGTATGGTCTTCTCTGGGTACTTGAAGGATCACCCTCTGGTATTCTCCACCTACATTTGTACATTCATACAGGAATGTTTTGATCCTTACTTGGATCATTTTCTGTTCCACATGGCCGTACAAGCTGGGTGTAGGGACTTTCACTGTTCACTGTTTGCATGCAAAAAGACTGGAAACTGTTCATTTCCTTCTTCATAATCAGTTTGTAAATGTAATCTCTTAAATGTGTGTTTAGGTTTAGTATTTTTTTGCAGCCTGTTACTGTTGCCACCTCGCAGCAGGGAGGTCAGAGGGACTGAGGACCTTTCTGTGTGGAGTTTGCATGTTCTCCCTGTGTCTCCAAGGGTTTCCTTGAAGTACTTCAAGTCCTACTTAATCAAGCACTGAAGTACCTGAAGACGCTAAATTGCCCCTGAAGGTGAGCGAGAGAGTAACTGGTGTGTGAACTGGCATCTGTCCAGGATGTATCCCCTGCCTTTGTCCTGCGTAGATACCCTCCAGCAGAGCAGCTGAGACAATGGAGGGGTGAAGTAGCAACAAATCAAAGGGTTCGCCGTTTGCTGGAGCAGGTATTAACATTAGAGTGAGTGGGTAGATGGAGCACATGCCGGTGATGCTGCCACCCAGTCAGCCGGCTCTTTGAAGTGACACTAAAAATAAAATTTCCACCACAGCTTGCTGTCAGCGTGCGGAGACCAAATGGAGCGCAGCTTTAATTCATGTCCAGATGCACATGGACGCCTCGACAGTTCTCTGATTCTTTGACTTCTGATAACTGGCCTGACAGCCACTGCGAGAACAAACATCTTATCAACCAAAACAGAAACATTACTGTCAATCTCACGAGGAAGGCGCAGCGCCGCTCATTAGCGAAGCAGAGGGAAAGATTAAGTGACAACAGCCTTCTCCCAGACACACACGCACACACACACACACACACACACACGCACACACACAAAAAAGAGCCTTTTTATTGAGAATTCAAACAGGTGTCATAATGGTTTCTGAGAGGCAAAACAAATGACAGGCTACTGAGCCGTAAATAGCACAGCAGACGATGGGAGATGGGCCATATGTCCACAGTGTGTGTGAGCGCCAGCTACACTGGCTCGCTTTTAGATGGGATTCTTTTGGGAGCGTCCCAGTAAAAGCTCCTCTGGGAGGGAGAGGGTTTCATCTGCAGCATCCGCTCGCTCCATTCTGGTCAGCTGAAATGCTCAAACAGCGGCGCCGCTCTCCTCCTCCTCCTCCTCCTCCTCCTCCTCCGAGGTTTGGACGCAGTGAAACGAACACTTTTTAATCTATTTAGTTATTTATTTTTCTGCTGAGTGTCATCTGTCGCCGCTCTGCAATTACGCGACAAACGCAATTAAAACGTCGCGCCGAAAATGTCGCGTACGGGCGCGAACGCATCCCAAATGTTGTCGGCGCGCGGGATCGGTTTGCAATTCATATTTGTGTACCTCATTAGCCCTTTTCATGTCGCCCCTACGTTCAGGGGAACAGTGCTGTGTGTGTGTGCGCGTGTGTGTGTGTGTGTGTGTGCGCTGGGCAAAAGATAGGGCGTCCTCTGAGGAGCACGCACCTCCATCTGGGCCAGAGTAATTGGTCTGCTATTCATATTCAGCAGTGTAATAGCCTCTAGCTGTTCATACAGTCACACATGAACTAGTTACGCTGAACAATCAAAGGATGGCTCGACCCGGGTGTCAGTTTTCCAGGAGCGGCCCGCCAGAGCAACACGGTGCGGGGAGCCTAACCTGCCCTGATGGGACGCATAAGCAGACAAATCCGCTCCTGATTGGATCTGCTGAACGCTATCCACGGGCTTCCAGTCGAAAGCGTTTAGCCGCAGATTTACATGTTTTTCCCGATGCGAGGGACGCTGCTGGATGGCGACGCTTGGTTGGAACCATTAAGGTGGGGAAAAAAAAGAAAATCTGGCATAATGATAAAGTGCCATTAATAGAACCTGCTGCACTTCCATCCATTATCTGTCCTGCCGGAGCCGATCTCCAGCTTACACAGGGCGGAGGGAGAGATGGGAAAAAAACCTTATCCGGATCATTTTTTACAGATTCAGATTTCACGATATAAATCATGAATACCTGTGTTTGGTAAAGCTTAAATACTCCTTGTTACTCATAAGTGAAGCTTGAAGATATCGTAATAAAATGTTTGATGGTGAATATCTATTTGAACATGATAGATTAAGAACATTTTGCATAAATAAAACAATTTTTGAACAAAATAAACAAAACAGACCCATAAAATGTGTTGGTCAACTTCAAATCATAACAATAACAAACCTCTGGTCTGGGATTGGGTTAGAGTTAGAGTTAGGTTCACCTTCACACTCACAAGTAGGGGCTATTAAGAGTCGACCAGTCAAACTAAATATGCAGGTATTTGGACGGTGGAGCACCTCAAGAACACCCATGCTTAGAGAGAGGCCCTCAGTCCGGCTGGGATTGGAACCTCGTAACATGTACTCCTCTTCTAGGTGAACCCAGCCTGGTATGGCAGATCTGGCCAGGGTTTATGACCATTTAAAGCAGCTTTTACTCCCACTTTTTCATATGTGGGATTCAGTAGGCCGTGTTCTGTTCATCTCTGTTGTAAAAGCTTTTGAGACGGCGTTGCTGTGAACTGGCACTTTGAATAGAGTTTAACTGAAATCTTGACACTGAACCTCAGACCCTGTTGCTGCGTCTTGAACACTCAGCCGCTGTGTGGCCCCTGGTGCTCGGAGAGCCCCGTTCTCCCGGCGCTCCGGAGCGTCTCGGGGACGTGATAGATTACAGCGTCGGCTTTACGGTGACTTATTATCACGCGCGATGAAAACTTACGCCGCTTGTACGTCAACATTTCCTCGGCGGCGAGGGGAACAACCCGGACGTGTTGTGCCAGTAAAACCAACCCCCGGGGCCCCCCGCTGCAAAGGTAAGCAGCCGCTGATGCTTTTTAGCCGCTTTTAAAAACACCTATAATTACCTGCGTAATGGAAGAAAGCCCCCTTCATCATCTGATCATTCCTCAACAAGATAAATACGGTGGTCAAGGCATTTAGAGACAAATGCTATCCTCTTGGTGGCGAGGAGGTTGGAGTGGTGTATTTATCATGGTTTGAAGTGGTGTCTGAGTCTAACCAAAGTACTGATTATTCAGAGTGAAGAGGAGCTGCCAGCCCATTACCTCCCAGAAAATAACAATGTGAAACGCCCGCCTCCCTGGCCTTTCCCCGTGTAGTCTGTCAGAGCTTGTCAGCTGCGGCACCATTCATTCAATCTCAACGAGCAGCAGCCAGCTCCGGGATTCATTCCCCGTCCTGCGTCCTCCACCACCTCTCCCTGCGCCGCCTCGCATTACCTCCCAGCGTCTTGCAGGTTGCCCCCCCCCATCCCCTCCCCTCCCCTCCACCCCCCCCCCCCCCCCCTCGCCCCTCACCCCCATCCTTCAGCCCCACCCACCCCACCCGCTCACTTCCTTCCATTCTGCAGGCTTGTGCTGCTCCACCCCTCCACCCTACTTGGTCCTGATGAGCCATTGTGAGATTCAAGCAGATGGATGGGGAACAAAGGGGTGAGAGGGGGGCCCCCACTGCCTGTCCCCCCTTGTATCACTGCCAACCAGGCTCTGGGTAATCTTCTCAAGCTTTCACGGCAGAGCAATGAATAACCTCAGCCTCCTCTCTGAGACCCAGGCTCCCTCCCCACCCTCCCACACCCTCCACCTCTTATCTTACCCTCTGCAGACTCGCCAGGGCCGGCTGCTCCCCGGATAGCATCTCTCACCCTCGCTTTCTGCGCACTGTCTCTGCCCTCCACACCCAATCAGGGTTTTTTTTGTTTCTAGGGGCGTGTTACAAGGCCCGGAGATTAATTGGGGCTGTGGCTGGATGACATCTGGTCCCAGCTTCATAAAAGTCTGGGTCCTTGAGGTCTGCCCGGTTTATAATGAAGTGTATATAAGTTAATTTTCTCATCAACAGAGCGTTAATCAGAGCTTCTTCAATGGCCATTTCAACACTTATCCGGGTTCACTTCACAAAACTGTTCAGTAAATTTTATTAGCGGAACTCGCAGCGGGAGGAGGGACTGATGACGTGGACTATATTTATGGAATTAATCTTTGAAGGATGTGCTTGGATTTTTTTGTATTTATCGAAAAAGTCAGGAAAAGCCAAAAGTCAACAATGAGCGAGCCTGATTTATCCTCACATCTCCACCGAGCAACACTGGAAACGATCCGAGAGTACAAACATAAATAGATAAAAACTACAGTGAAAAGCAAAGGCATCAGAGCAGATTGAGCGGATAAATAACCCTAAAAGTAAATG
Organism: Karalla daura; assembly: GCA_029224185.1. NCBI lineage: Eukaryota > Metazoa > Chordata > Actinopteri > Chaetodontiformes > Leiognathidae > Karalla > Karalla daura. The sequence continues at coordinate 12,560,741 of CM055193.1, read as the reverse complement.
ATAGGACGAATAGCAAACACTTCATCCACACTGACTCAACATTGTTCTTGCTGACAGTACATTCACATTACGTTTAAACTTAGACATTTAGCAGATGCTTTTATCCAAAGCTATACAGCTCCATAGCAGAAAAAACACAAATGCTGTGTGACAAAACTCTATGACAATGACGGATTTATTCTTTAAAGTCTGTGGCAAACACAGTCCCTTCAGCAGCAGTAATCAACTGGTGGTCCTCGTCCAGTCGGCTCAATACGAGTCAATTCAGAAACTATTGACATACAGGTTATTCACCAGTGGAAACGGATTCATCTGTCCCACGGATGATCGATGGTCGGCTTTGGAAGGCCTGGCTGTGAGCCCGAGCCAACGAGAGTTTTGTCTTACAACCGGAGGCTGCGTTTATTTACCCGTGTCCCACTTTGACATTCCCAGGCAGCGTTCTCCCACCGACACAGGCCCGGAGCCCGCTTGCATCTCCGTAAACGTATGAAACTAACGAGGCCGGTAATAAATGTTTCATCCCAGAGGTCGATTCCTGTAGCGGCGTGAATGAGAAAAAAAAATCCATCCATTTTATAAATGTAGTTGAAGACTGCGCAGGCTCTAATAGAGCTTTGTGGTTGTGCCTGTACTCCAAAACTGAAAAAAAAACAAAAAACCACCAATCCACCTGTTCTACTTTACGGAGCGGCTCAACCACTCCACTGCTTCTTTGCATGGCCCTGTTAAAATATTGAGCATGTACTTAAGTGCTATTTGGCCAAGTGTCATTTAGGCTGAAGGGCTCTCCATCCACAAAAGATGTCTTGAAGTGACTGGATCAGAGCTGGGAGTGAACCGCCGAGGAATACACAGGTGTTGAATTATTTACTCTCCATCAAATATTTACGCTTTTGTCCCACAAACTACTAACTACAACTACGAAGTAGGGCTGCAGCTCCACTGAGACGGAGCCAGGCGGAGGACGCTGCGTGAGGAAGGGGAGCCGCGCTAACTTCACGCCACACATGTAGATGTGTCTCACACACACAAATGGGAAGGCGACGCAACTCGCAGACGCTGAACTGGAGCGGGCCCGTGCTTCACATACAGTGAGATGTATGCTTCACTGGCATTTATCAATGATGCATAATTTATAGAGGAGGACTTAAAGTCAGATTTCTTAATGAAAGCCCCTCGGAGCCGTCCTCTCAGCAGTGACGGGTGAACCAGTTTCACTGATAAAAACCTGAAAGTCTAGTTTACTAACTCCAACCAGAATCATTTCATTAAGAAAAACGTTGAAAAATAACAAACCCGCGGAGAGTCCTCCCTCTCTGCTCTGGGGTGATCAGCTGGAAGCCAATTGTTGGAGACCCTGTCTGTAAGCTCTCCATTTTGCTCTATAAACTGTGATGACACTCCCTGATTAAATTATAGCCGTATTGACTTTTGGGAGCCCACTTGCCTAAATCTACAAGATTAGCTGGTGATTAATGACAGACACTTAATCCTTTGTTCAAATTGGACCGCAGAAGAAGAATCGCAGCCGGGGGAAGACGAGACACTGGCCTGACACCGGGCGACACGCCGCCGCCGGCTTGTTTGTCTCCTTCTGTGCCTTTCAAGAACGCCGCCGCGCGCAGGTGTCGCGCTTTCATGCTGATAAAATGTTGACAGCTTACGAGTCAGACTGGGACCCTCCTGTGGTATGAAGCCGAGCTCCTCGGCGCCACAGCTTCCACTGCTCCAGCACCACAAGCGACTGCAAGGAAACGTAAGAGACAGACCTGGAAACGCGAGTTCACTTTAAGATGCAGGCTCGCTGGGTCCGAAACATGCTCAGTCTGAGCAGCGTAAAAACTCAAAGCTTAAGAAAGCCCAGGATTTTGGGTTTCAAAGCCAACTCCAAATCTTGAGAAGTTATGAAGAAAATAACAATTCTCCCACCTTATCATGTCTTAATGTTGCTATTAAAATGTACACAATAAGCAAATGTGTTAACATTTCACAATGCAAATGCTGGTATATTTACTTAGAGAAGGCAACAAACTACTGCAAACACTGATCCACTATTGTACGTAATTAAGTTAGTTGAGGCAGCTGGTTTCATTTAGTTCTAAATGCCAATATAAAAATGGTTTAGTTTACCTAAAAATCATATAGCGACAAACAGTTTCATGCTTTAAAGTATGCAGGCCGGATGGTTTGATTGCAGCTTGAGCATTTTAGTTTTTATCGTCTTAGTAATATCGGCAAAAAATCTGACATCTCTGTACCCTGTGTCAACTCGCACAGGCCGAGGCCTTCAGTGAGAAACCTGTTGGCTCCAACATCGTCACTTTAAGTTGTTTATGAAAACGCATCTCTATCTAAAAAGCCCTTTCAAATGGTACATAATAACTGTGATGGACCGGAGACATGTCCAGGGCGTACTCTCTGACCTTGTCCCTAGCATATGCCTGAAAACTGTTAGGAGGAGGATGGATGGGCCTCTCAATGATCTGTATGATTTGATGAAGTGTATAGAGATGCAGTGTATGCATAAAAGTAATATTTACGTGTGAATGTATTGCAGGTATTACAGTTTATTTATGTTAAATAATGACACATCATGCGAGGAACCTGTAAGTCATATATGAAGCGATATCTGTTGTTTGCTCTCGGCGTTACTGCTTGGCATTTATCAGAACTTCGCGCTAATGCATGCGAGCCACTTTGCGACTGCCTGGCAACGATGCGCGCTAACACTGACAAAGCAGCTAAAAATGCTTTACTTTTATGAAGAATGTCATGGAGTAGTTCGACAAGGGCTTTTTTCCCCCCCACGAGCGCGCTATTTTTTGCCACGAGCCGCACTACCTGTCAGGGGAGCGTACATTCACGTGTCACATAAAGAGAGCTACCATCACAGGTTGGGAGGATATCTGCGCCAGACAATGAAGAACACAGACGAGTAGCCTTATTTAGACAAAAAAGGGCTTTTGCTGGGATATCAGACATCACGGCGTGACACTTCAGTCGCGGAGTGAGCGCTTGTTTATGCATAATCTCTTTGTAGTTTCAGCTCATTCCGCGGTTGATCGTATTCTCTTCTATCCGCGTTCAGAGGCTGACCTGTTGTGCATATTTACTCTATTCATAGGGCTGCCGCGCGGCACACATGCTACAGGCACATATTCATTACTAAGTAGCCCGTGGCGACTGTCATGTGCAGACAATGGCGGAAGACAAAAAGCGTGCATGTGCCGCGCCGGGGAAGCTTCCACACTTGTAGACGCCACTATGCAGATAGCGCACGCAAACGGGCTGTTTTCCTTTTAATCAGATTCACATAATCTGGTGAGAATCGTATGTGGAGTCACAGATAAGCCTCCTTATGCTGCTCACATATTACTGCAAATGAGCATGTCTGAGAAATGTAACACCTTGCACAGACTCTTGCATTTTAATTCATGTGGCATCTGTGACCAGTCCGTCATGTCCCTAACCCCCTCAGGGGACCCCCCACCCCCAAACCCCCCCACCCCCCCCACCCCCCCCAACCTATCTGCTGCAGACCCCCAAAACCCAAGAGGAGAAGAGGGGTGGGGTTGAGGTAGGAGTGAGTGTGTGTGTGTGTGTGTGTGAGGGGGGGTGGGGGGGTGGGTGGGGGGGGGCAGGGACACATTTGATTGATGATGGTGTGAATTAAACAGAAAGAGATGGAGAGAATCCTTTTATCAGGCCAGAAACACGAGTGGATTAAAATGTAGTTGTACAACCCCTCTGTATAATGCAGCAGCCTGGCCGCATATCACAAGGCTCCAGAAGCCGAGACCAGGGCTGCTTGTTATTACTGCCCCCTCCTCACCCCTCCTCACCCGTCCTCACCCCTCCTCACCCCGCCACCGCCACCTCACCGCCGCCGCCACCGCCTGCTCAGGAAACTTTGCTGAAGCAGGGGAACGGGGCCGGAGCACGCGAAGCACGGCCCAAAATAGAGAAATTCAGCTGAACCTGCTCTGACAGTCGTTTTGATCGTCACATGTGAGGACTTGCTGCTGCTTTGATCTCTCTCTCTCTTTTTCTGTTTTTCTTTTTTTTTTGGGTTTCCAACAATTGATTTGATCCCAAAATGTCCTTTTTGAACTGTGATGCATTCTAAATATATATTTCAGCGTTTTCTGATACTTGGGGAAAATAGAGAGAGAGAATATTGGCAGATGATTTAGCAGGTTGCAGCTCCGGGCTGAAAACACCGTGAACAGATCCATTTAGTGTTTTCTGATGTGAAAACTGGGTCACGTGGTGGATGGGCGGCTGGCAGCTTATGGCAAGAAGGACGTCGGTTCGAATCCCAGTCAGCATCAGCCTTTCTTTCATGATTGTGTCTTAGATTTCTCCAGGTAATCTAGTTTGCTCCCTAAGTCCAAAAACATGCATGTTTAGGTCGACTAGAGACTCTGTGTTGAATGAGTGAATGGTTTGTGGGTGACCTGTCCAGTGTGTATTGACCTGCTTTAGCCTTATGTGTGATGGAGACCCCAACAAGACCCCAGCAACACCACTGGGTCCAAAGCTAGTACGATAATGAGTGACTGGATGGAAGCCCTCCTCGTATCCTCAGAATATGAAAGAAAAATAAAGGTTCCACGTTGATTAAACAGGTCAGGCTTGTTTTGTTAGGGGCGACAACCTGTAGCGAGACGACAGAAGAGAGAGAGCCTTCACTCTCCAGAGCTGCATTATGGATTTCACGCAGGTAGAAGCCCTTGATCGACCTTAACCAGCACCATGGAGTCGCCTCCTTCACGACCACATCCCAGGCTTTAATGGATCGGCAGCGCGTCTCCGTCTGGCGGCGGCCTTGGTGCCCGGCTGCCGCCGCCGCCGCCGCCGCTCCTCTGCTGATGTTTTGTGCCACTGCATAATTTATTGCCCTCTTCGCGGGCCTCCTCTCGCACGTCCCCTCCGTGCGGTGCAGGTGAGAGTTCAGCTGTTTGGTTTAACACACCAGCGAGGAGGGCGGCGGACCCCGGCTCCGCGGCGGCAGACCCCACATGTGACAAATGCAATTAGAGGGAAATATGCAATTACCACAATCCCCGCTCTCTCATGCGGTCAGACAAGGACAATTTGTCAACGAGGCCCCAGTGGTATCTGCCGAGCCTGGATAGGGACCTGAAGGTACCATTGTCCCTGCCTCCTTCTCAGGAGCTGGCCTGTGGTGCTGGATGTCCTGAAGCCCCTGGGAGGCCCTGGCAGAGGAAGATGTATGGCCCCGGAAAAGACACAGGGTTCAATAATCAAAACCAAGCCCCTTTGTCTCTGCCTCTTTCTGTTCTGCGGGCCCCTTCTTCTGGTGGAGGTCGCCTTTAATAACCGCCGCCGGCTGCGGGGAACCGTGCGATGAAATACGGGAAGAAAAGGATGAAAGTTTGATTCATTTCAAATTTTATTTCAAGCCGCTCGGTGGAGAGCGGTGAAATAGATTGGTTCTAGCTGGAGCCAACGCGCTTGTATTTTTTCAGACACACATGATTAAAGGAACCCCCACTAAATGAAAGCCTCCCAGCCTACGTGCATGTCCACGCTACGTTTTTGTGCCCGCTAAAACTGCAGCGGACCAAATGAGCACGGCCACAGACCGTGTAACGCTTGGGCTCCCATACCATGAACAGGTGGCCAGGCTAAGTGATCACAGTTACATTTCTAATGCCGCAGAGCCTCTAAAATACTCCACCCCTCTCCTATATCACCTGGAATGAGCGGACGGATGCTAGAAAGTAAAAGCAGAAGCAAGCCGAGGTTTGTGCACTCGATGAGCAGAGACACACTCGAGCTGCGGGCGTGTGATGGAGCGGTGGGTGGAGAGAGAGGCAGGGCCATTTGCATATTCATGGTTACACACACACACACACACACATGCAGAGTAAATGAGGTGGGCAGAGGTGTGGAGGTAAAGCAAAGCCACATTAGAGCTGGAGGGAATTAGAAAACCCTATGTAATTTTCAAAAACATAGAGTCAATGGATTTAATCAAAACTAGGAGATGGACCTTTATGACATGGTATAATGGTGACATGTGTCGCACAGTTGAATGAGGTGATCCCATCCAAGCCTGGATTCTTAGTCAAGTGGCGACAAGTGTTTGAGGGGTTTCGATCGGATCGATCCGATCTGTCTTCATGAAGCGCGCGTGTCCGCGTGTGTGCGTTGGCGAGCCGCTGGCTGACGTGATGGAAACCTGAGAGCAGGCCTCGCGCCGCTCGATGACTCGCCGACCTCCACCCTCTCTCTGTCGCGTTGCTGTTTACCCCCGCCCAGCGCCCGGCCCTAAGGGCAGCGATCCGATCCCCGTTGCATTCCATTCGGAGATGTGGGGGACGAGACGGGTCCCGGTCGCCGCCGCCTCAGCACCACACCTGTGCGGCTTGGCTGCGATGGAGGCGGAGGCGAGGGGGAAGCGTCCGCCCTCCGTCCCGGCCTCCCGGCAGCCTCCCGCCGCCAACACACGGCGTGCGGCTGGGCAAATGCGAGTGTTCGCTCGAGTCGAACTGGGCGCGCACGCACACGCACACACACACAAACGGGCGGATTTGCTTTGCCCTCCTGCCAGCAGATCCAATAGTCGCGGCCATTTCGTTGAAATGAATTGATTTCGCCATTAAATTTCACCGTTCTGAGAGCCGCGGCGGCAGAGCCTCCGGGTCAATACGCGTCTGTGTTTCTTTTATTCTCAACCACGGGCAGACCTGTTAAATCAAGCGCTCTTTCTTTCCCTCTCCTCTCCGCTCCTCTCCTTGCTTGGCATCAGGTTTCTTTTTTTTTGTCTTTTTTTTTTTTCCTCCCTCCGCGTTCAAGGGCACCCCTGGATCCCACCGCATGGCGGCCCGATTAATCACTTTGCCTGTTCGCCTCTGCCACACAGACCGTTGCCTCTTTCCACAAGCACTAATGACGAGGGACGATTCTTGTGTGTCCAAGAGTGTGTGCGCGGAGACACTCGTCTTGGGGGCTCGACACTGGCTAACGCGTGAAGTGGCCGACCTGCTGCACGCCTTTGTCCCCCCCCCCCCCCCCCTTCCCTCGTCCACCCCCCTCCTCCTCCTCCTCCTCCTCCTCCTCCTCTGAATGGACATGATAGATAGAACTGGAGCGACGGAGGCGAAGACCATGACAATTTGAGCACTGACCTGGTTTTCACTGTAGTCATCATAAAACACAGAGCCAGCGTCCTGGGGACATGTAATAACATCAGGCCTTTGGTGTAATTCACTATCTCAGCGTGCGGCAGTATAGCAGAAGCCATTACATTTGCCTTGTAATTTGCTGTCGGCCCCGGCGAGGGGATTCAGGTGACTGCGACCCCTCCCCCCCCCCACCGCCCCTCCCCCCACCCCTCCCCCCACCCCTCCCCCGTTAATGGAGTTCCAGTGATAAGGACAGGTCTGTTTATTAGCCACATGCGGCCGAGCGTGGCGGGAACAGCTGAGCGCGGGCAGGTGTCGGGCCCCGGCGAGGGCGGCGGGGGCCGCTGGCGGGGGCCCCGGCGCTCATTTCACGCGCGTTACCGCCGGCCCGGGCGGGAGACGGAGGCCGTCGGCCGCACAACAGCATAACTGCTGAGTGATGAGGTTCTCCTCCGTGTCGCGCCGGAGCGCGCCACTCCTGGCAATTTAGGTCCGTTTGCAGAAATCAATGAGTCATCCGAGGTTTTGTTTTCAGTCGGGCTGGAGGAGGAGGAGGAGGAGGAGGAGGAGGAGGAGGAGGAGGAGGAGGAGCAGGCGTTCTATGAATGAAACATCAGGATTTTGTTGTTTTTCTTCTGTTCCGTCCGTCTTTCGTTCTTTTCGCGGGCCACCGAGATTCAAAGAAAGAGCCGGCGGATTGAAGACGAATTTACACTTCTTCCGCTGGGCCAAAGAGTAGTAAATGATAAGTGAACATTTCATTAGGACACAAAAATAAAAAGATCACGCGCAGGCAAAGAAAGGTTATCTCTCGCAGCATGCGTGCTCGCAGACATTTACAGAGCCTTGAGGAGAAAATGAACTTCAAATTAAAATGTCTATTTGATGCATTATCCTAATAGGGACGGATGGGGAAAGAGTACTCTATAGTGCTCTCATCCCTCAGCCTGAGGGGACAGACTTGGAGAGTTGTCATTACCAACTTAGCCCACCAAGATGAGCCTGTTGGGAGGTGGATTCACAGAGATTGTCTGCTATTTTGACAGGTGTCTGAGCTGGTTAATTTATCAGGCAATTACAGAATAAATGGAGCTATCTTTACAGGGGAGACATGATTGATCCTGTTGCGGAATTACTGCGTTACAGTGTTCAATTTGGAGGACCGGATGGAGTATTGAATGGGAGTAACAAAATGGGGAAATTTCCACCTCAGCGGCGTAAAAAGCCTGAGCAGCTGATGATTTCATCCTGTTGAATAGATTCGATTATTACTGAGACTTCTCTCACAGCATTTAGCTGTCGGACCATCTTAAACAAAGAGACCAGAACACCTTAAAGCAAGAATCTGACCATTGTCTGTCTTTCCCGATGGTCACTTTATCAGGTTTAACAATCACAGTGGCATCAATTCATGTGGTCTTGGTTGCAATTGAGTCCGGCAATAGTCTCGACCCCCCCCTCCTCCGACCAGTCACGACCCGACTGTGTGAGTCCATGGGTCATTGTCATAATCCCACCTAGCCTCCACATCTCTTGTTCTTGTTCTTGTTCATGTTCATGCGTGGGAGCGCTCTGTCATCCTACTGGTCCTAGCTGGTTGTAGCTGATGGGACTGCAAAACCATTCTAATATGCAAGACTTTTTGTCAGGGCGCCACGAAGCATCGTAGATGCTGGAATGTGTTCGAAATGGCGTGAAAACTGGCCCGTCCGTACGTCTGTTCCTCACATCATCACACCCTGTTGAATGCCTCCAGATCTGTTGTCTACGTGAAGCATCTTGTCAGGTATATGAACTATATGGACAGAGGCAGCGCCACCCACCCGTACACAGCGCTGCCACACTGAATGATTTTATTATTTCCAACGCCAGAGATCAGCCTCGCAGGAGCAATGATGAACCTACCGCAGTGTGTGAGGAATAATTGATAAGGACTTAAGTGGGGCCCGCGTTAAGGAGCGTTTCCGTTTTTATCAGCAATTACTCGGACGGATATTTTCCGCAACTGTACGATAATCACAATTTACACCCGAGCTGGTGCCGTCACGTGAGCTGCGCTAAGCCCGACGCTGTCAGTGAGAGCGAGAAAAAGGAGCAGATTCCTCACGACCTGGAGTTATTTGGCGTTTTCGCCGGGACAAAATCGTGAAAAGCGATCAGTTAGGATGTCGACCGCCAGATCTCGCAGGCGAACGGGTCGTTGCGGCTCCGCCTCGAGAAGGCAGGCCGAGGTCGCCGGGGCGCACTTCAAAGCGCGCGCAATCCCCGGCCGTTGTGGACGGGCCAGACAGCAGACGGACAGGCAGCCTTCATGCAGCCTATATAAAGTGTGACCCAGGAGCCAGGGCTTTCTGTAAGTGTGCCAACATGGACGCGCTTCCAGCAATAGTCATGCCTCTGCCAGCTGCATCATCTGTGCCTGCACAAAAGCATGCCCTTTGAAAAGCGCTCGGCACACACAAAGGCACTGATGCGTGGCGCGCACGCATCAGTGTGCAAACGTGCATGCTCGCATTAGTCTTTATTCAACTCCAGCCCCGCCACGGAAACAATAACAGCTACGTATCACAATTAGGAAACAACGTCTCTTTATTTATTTCAATCATCCCCGGAGTGGGAGTGTTTGAAGGTTTCTGCCCCCGGCGAACCGTTCCCCTCTTTATTTCGACGCGCAAACTGCGCGCAAACATTCGGAGGGGATGAAAAACAGTGGGGCTGGTTCAGAGGAGATTCGGAGTGAAATCGCTGTGCGCGTCTGCAGATTAAAGTGGAAGCAACAGTGCTCATCTGTCCTCTGGCAAAAGACTCACTGTGAGTCATAGCGAGCGCGCCCGTCTCTGTAGAGACACTCAATTATGATTCAAATCTCCATAACGGGGCAATAAAGCCATTTGTCATGTGACCATCTGCAGTGCATTTCCTCTGAATCTCCGCCTGGATGTGGTTAGCCCCTTGCACCGCCGCAAGAGTGCAAGGAGTGGAACGCGTGGATTTATTAGCGGCGGCCTCGGACCGTAATCACCGCAGGATCAGCGCCGCGCCGATAGATTCATTTCGTCTTCGGTGAATTTCGCAGCCTCCCGAAAACCTCCCCGACACAAAGACGGCGCCCCGCGGCCGTCTCTGTTTGACTTTTTTTTTTCTCCCCTCTCCTCGGATTTAAAACAATGTGTGAGGGGAGAGAGCGACGCCGGTTTAGTCCCAGCACCGTAATTATCGCCCGCTTCCCTCTCCCAGGGATGTTCATGGACAAGGGCCTCATAACAGGTGACAGAATGCCTGCCAGCCGCCCCCGGCTCCCCGCCCCCACCCCAGAATGGTGACTATTATAAACCAAAAACGTATGCTCTCAATATATATGCAAATGACGCTCGGTCCCAAGGTGAAGTTCGCAGAGCAGCCACGCCGCTTGCCTCTGTTTTGCTCATTTGCAAAAATGTTGCGCGTAACAAAGACCACAGGAAATTGAAAAATTGTTACTAAGTATTAGAAAAAGCAATCATTCTCCCCAGGCAGCCTAATCCTGTGGAAATTGATCTCACCTCTCGCTCTGACATGCACCGGTAGCAAAAACACATGAGAGGGAGAATGCCCGTCTCCGTGCTGCTCGCTTGAAAATTCGTTTGTTTGCGTTTTTTTTTTTTTTAAAGCCCCCTGCGTCTCGTGCAGTCATGAACCGGTCCGCTTGTTTATCCCCTCGGCTGCGAACAGGTGCAGCGGATCCTCGGGAAGGAGAAGTCGCGTCTGGCGCGAATGGTTTCGCGGATCTGCCGCCTCCACGTCCGCGTCCGCGCGCGTGCAAATCTCCCCGTTTGTTGTCTAATTTTGAAGGCGGCGATACCATCTCGCTAATGCGTGCGCTCCTCCTCCGCGCGGACGTACAAATTGGAAACGACAGTCTATTACCCACTGCCCTGACCTCCGTGATGGAACATAATGCGCGAAGGCCTGCCGCGCCTTTATGTGAGGCGGGGAGCGGGGGGGGGGGGGGGGGGCAAGGACGCGGTGTTGATTAATTAACCCAATTAATTTAGACTAAGATTATCTGAACAATTATTTCTCGATAACTCAGAGCAAGGTGTGCCGGCGACGGTTAACGGTTCAGGTTTAATTACGGCGTCGCGAAATGAGAGAGCGGCCGGAACGCTTATGTGGAACGTCTGGCTGTGAATGAAACTATTACAGCTGCCTTTTGAAGCCGGGATGTGGAGGGAAGAGAGAGGCAGACAATGGAGCCGCCAAATCCTCTCGCGCGGCGCATCCCGAGTTAATGGGAAAGTTGGGCGCCGGGTCGCTTGCGCGTTGGACAGGAGTGAAACAAGAACATCACCAGCGCTCGCGGGCTAGCATAGCTTAGCGCCAGCGGAGCCGGGGGGGCCTGGATCGCTGTGAAGGCAAGAGGATATGGCGTTGTGGGCTCAAAAGACACTGTTATGAAGGCAATGTAATCAGAATCTGCATCTCACAAAAGATTTCCATCCAGAGACGCCAGCTGAGGAACGACAGCGCAACAGCGAAGTCTAACGTTAGGTGGCGACCAAAAACACAGCAAAAACTGTTGAAACGTCCGCTACTACAACCTGAGAGGCGACGACTGGACTTTTTTTGCACAGACTGTGTAAGGAATGTATGGGAACGCATTAGAGGGATTTACACACTAATTCCTATATGTGAATTCTTATACATTGGTCTTTGTTTGGATTAAACGATCTCACACCCTACTCAGAGAGCTTTAGTGATGTTTGCAGGTGGATTTGAGTCATATGTAAGAGAGCAGCGCTGGCTGTTTGTAGCTGCATAGCTAAGCTAAGCTAACCGGCCACCAGCGGAGCGTCAAATCACCTCGAGTGCGGTATCAAACTACTCCTGATCCGCCGCTCGGGGGAAACGAAAAGCAAATAAGCGCTTCTCACAAAAGGCTAAACTATTCCAAAGGTTGGGAGCAGCAAATCACGTTCTGATCATGGCTTCTTTTCTTTCTCCCCTCTTCGTTTCGCTGCCGCGCTAAAGGAATTATTCGAGCCCTGGAAGCTGACACATTTGTTCTTGAGGGGGTGACACGAGAGCTCCTTGCTGAGCATGATAGTGGGTAGCTGGTAGAGATTTCATATGGTTTATTGCTCCCACTTTCGCTGAGGTTATTTATTGAACTGCCATCATGGCCCCTGCTCTCCACAGCCGCCCGGTGCCTCTGTGCCCCTCAGTGTGATAGAGGAATTTATGCCGCATGAACAGCATACTGAGCTCGACTTTAAGTGTTATTAAGAGGCATCACTCATGCATAGGATACTATTTACAGTAATACATTCACACATGCAGCAACTTCCTATGATGGCTCTTGAAGGAAAAATGATGATAGATTGTGTGCAGGGTTTGCGGCTACGAGGGGGAGAGAGAGAGAGAGAGAGAGCGGAGGAGAGGTGGAGGGGGGACGGAGGGGAAACTAGGTTTCAAGTATTCCACAGGCTAAATGAAGAACAAACACGCACCATACGAGACAGTGAAGGAGAAAAGATTATCATCAGGAGATGAAAGGCAGAGAGGGAGGGCGGGAGATTCATTCACTGCCACACAGCTGTCTTATTTGCAAGGTGTTGAGGAACCTTTTTTTTCCCTCTACAAGAGGATGAAAAGATTCTTCTGAAGCCAAAAGGGTCTGCTATCATTTTTGGGCAGCTTGAGCGGTAGAGATGTTATTAGCATAAATTATCCCCCCCACCCCCCCCCACCCCCCCACCCAACCAAAGAGATACGAACATGCTTGCTCCTTTCTGCTTTTCACACTTAATTGCCCTATTTACTGAACAGTTGCCCATGGACAACAAATGCACACACGCTCGGAGATTCATACAGGACAACAGTCAGACACAAGCCAAATAGGGCATGAGTGATACACTGAACTATCTGCCAAGCAGCATTAGACACAGCCCGGCTGGGGAGGCTGCTCAGGTCCATTCAGACTCCATCCTGCACCGTCAGGCCGCGGTTAAATATTCAATATTGTTTCCTCCACTCAGCCATGTCTACTAAAGAGTGAGCTTTTAGTGGTGCACACTCTAATCAGCACAAAATGCATATAAAGGAAAGACGACTAAAGAACAAAAAACGTAATTTATTTTCACATTTAATACTTGTTGCATGCAATGTGTGTTGCTATCCTATTTTCAAGTTTTGAATCATCAGCAGTCTCTCCAAAGGGCACAACAGCCCACCCTCCCCCCCATCGTTTTTTTTTTTTTTTTTTTTTGCTTCAGCAGCCTCAAAAAAGCCTCATTGAAGTGACCCAGTAAGCAAGAGTGAGGTGAATTATAGATGGCTGTGCTTAATGGACTCTTAGCTTCTCTTCACCTAGCCCAACAAGCTGAGAGTGACGTTATATAAGCACGGGCCGAGTATGAGGTGCTTAAGATTCAGCTTTAATGCATCTGAATCACACTTTCCGGTCCCTCTTTTTCTCATTTCAGGTGTCCAAACAGGCTGCGAGTTCAATGATTAAACAGAGCTCACGTGTCTGTAAGTAGAGATAATAAATATTGCTGGGGACTGGACTGGCTACGGGGTGGGTTTGGGGTGGGGGGGTGGGGGGGTGGGGGGGGGGGGGGGGTTGGTAATTGTCAGTGGTGCATCTTGTGGAACAGTGCGGAGGAACAAATCAACTAGATTGACTTCATTCTTTGGGCCGTCCAGGTCATCCCTGTAACCCTGGAGGGCCATACAGGATGTTAATGAGGCTGATTGTATCTCAGCCTCCACCCCCCTCCCCCCTCCCATCTGACCGGGGCTGAGGCCCCCACCGTCCCCCCGCACCGCCCCGGCACTGCAGAGTAAAAAAACCATTCCTGCAGCCCGAGGGGGTCTGTCACTATGGTAACGTCCCGAGGCAGTGACCACATGTCAGAGCGAGTCTGGGGGCCATAAGTGGACCAGAGCTCAGGCATGAAGAGGAGGAGGAGGAGGAGGAGGAGAAGGGGGAGGGAGGAGGGGAAGAAAGAGGAAACAAATGATCTGAGAGATGTTTGACTCAGGGTGTTTCTTTTTGTGTGCCGCAGCTCACCTAGTGACCCGAGGCTCGGGGACTTGTTGCTCTCACTGGTTCTCCATTGGTATATCGAGCGAGCGTAGGAATGGGTGCAAATCCAGGTGCAAAGAATCACACGCTGAAGAGCCACACACTGTGCCGCCAGACCACACAGATTTGAGATTAGCATAGGCAAGGTCAGACCTGGCGTGAGCTCTGGTCGGACCGCACGCACACTCGCATGATAAAAATGTCTGTAAACGTGCTTCACGACTGAGGGCTATTCAGTCCGTCAGAGGTTTTTATTTTGTTGACAATTTGTTATAATCCAGCAGGACATGCTGGTCACAATACAATACAATAGAAGTGTGCACTATATGACAATATTGTAGATGTCCATCTATCAGTTATCTTACCTGCTTTGTACATTAGTGGTGTTGGGGAGGATACACCCAGAGGCAGTCTCAAATCAACCTACACATGCATGTTTTTGGATGGAGGGGAAAACTGGAGCGCCCACACAAACATGTGTCACCCTACGGTAGATTTGCAGACCTGGAACCGTTCTACTACTCCACTGTGTGCTGAGTGATCGAGCCTCACATCCAACAACAAAAAACTGTTTGACTCATTATTGTGTTATTGTAACTAGGGTGAAAGTTTTGACAGCCGCACTCTGGGGGAAAAAGGTAAAAACACAAATTAAGGGTTGATTGATGGAAAAATCGTTCAAAGGAAATAATTTTATTCATTCTTAAAAGCCAAAAAAAAGAAAAGAAATTGTGCCTCTCAGGCTCCCACAGGCTGCTTCTCTTTCTCACGTCTGTCATTTTAAGCTGATTATCTTTGGGTTTTGGACTTCCGCTTGAATAAAACAAGAGATTTCTGCACACTTAGATCAGCGCGGTGCTTCACTTCCTATAAAGCCAAAGTGAAGTGAGCTCTTCTGGCAGTTAGTGCTCGATGAGGCTTCCAGCACCTTCCAGCAAAGCTGGAACTGGAAGGAATCGCCATCATCCTGCATTATCACGGATGAATAACAGCAGAAAAGTGGCCAAAAAAGACATCACCTTGAGATGTTGTGATGGGCCTGTTTTGGGGATATTTCCTAAGAGAAAATACAACTGAAATAGCCGTTGCGGGCTGTAACTCATTTATCGCCCGGTTCTTCTAACCACAAATCTATCCATTACCTTACTATTGGTGAAATATTTCCCCAGGACATCTTGATTTCTGTACAGATGCCAGTGGGCCCTGAACATTCATTAAAGTGCTACTGCTGTGCTGCTCTGAGAGCGCTGAGAGCCTCTGCCAGAGAAGAGCTGCGGTTCAGGAAGCATCAGGCTTGAGAAGCTGCTAGGAACGCTCAGTATAGAAGTCAGAGTGGGCTGATTGTTCATTTAACCTCCCTGCTCCACAGAGCTAAGTCTGG
Source organism: Karalla daura (assembly GCA_029224185.1). NCBI lineage: Eukaryota > Metazoa > Chordata > Actinopteri > Chaetodontiformes > Leiognathidae > Karalla > Karalla daura. The sequence goes on along the minus strand of CM055193.1, from coordinate 12,545,134 downwards.
GACATAATCTGACAGACACAGAGTGTTTCCCCCCTCTTAAACAAGTCATGATTATAGCTACACATAGTTGGATAGATAGATAGATAGATAGATAGATAGATAGATAGATAGATAGATAGATAGATAGATAGATAGATAGATAGATAGATAGATAGATAGATAGATAGATAGATAGATAGATAGATAGAGAGAGAGATAGATAGATAGAGAGATAGATAGATAGATAGATAGATAGATAGATAGATAGATAGATAGATAGATGATAGATAGAGATAGATAGATAGATAGATAGATAGATAGATACATACATACATACATACATACATACATACATACATACATACATACATACATACATACGTACATACGTACATACGTACATACATACATACATACATATATACATACATACATACGTACATACATACATACGTACATACGTAGATACGTACATACATACATACATACATACATACATACTTACATTCCTTTATTATCTTACCGCTTTGTACCCAATATTGTTATTATTATCTAGTCTGGACAGGTCACTAGTCAATCACAAAAACGATAGGTAAAGCAGTATAAAACATAACAAGCCAAATAATGAAAAGTAACAGCAATATGTAAGTAAGTAAGTAATAATAGTAGTAATCATAATAATAATGAGAGTGAAGCACCATTCATTCTCACACTCACACCTACTATAGAAGCAATTCAGAGTCTTGATAGATAGATAGATCTCGTCTATCTTATCCCTCCCCATTACCGGCTAGGGTTAGGGTTAAGGTTAAGGTTAACCCTAACTCTAACCCTAACCCCTCTGCACAGAGTAGCACAGCAGTAGCACTAAACCTGCCTGATCTTTGGGGGGGGTTTTGGACTGTAGGGTGGCACTAGTACCTGGAGAACACCCACGTGGACCCTAACCCATACCTGGGACCTTCTTCCTATGAGGCTATTCATGCT
>CM055193.1:12301668-12541668 GCA_029224185.1 Karalla daura | reverse complement strand
CCCTTAAGCCTGCTGCATCACAGGAGCTATCCAGTGCTGAACAGGATCGCTTTTATTTTTTTATTTTTTTATTTTTTCCGGGGGGAAGCTGGGGGAGCCAGAGAGTATCACACTAGCATCGCCGTCAGCCTCGTCCTCCACCGGTTTCCATTTTCTTTCTTAATCTTTATGTTTTTTTGGCCGTCGTCTCCACATTAAGGATTACCGTCCGCGCCGGTCTCTCTCCCCGCTTTGTGTGCTAAAAGAAGAAGAAAAAAGAAAGAAAAATATCCTCAGAGGCTCTTTTTTTTTTTTTTTTAAATTCTTCGCTCATGCGTTTTTCTCGGCTCTGTGTTGTTATCCATTGAAACATGCCCCGCTCATTTTTGGTGAAGAAGATCAAGCTTGATGATTTCTCTTCGTCCAATGTGGCCACCTCCAACCACCATCACCACCTGGACGACTCGTTCACTTTTGCACGCTCCATCACAGACTCGGTGACCAGCCTCGGCGTCCGCCTCAGCGAGAATGGTGAGTGAACATGCCTCCGGTGTGCCCCGCGCCGCTTCGGGGACGTGCTAGCGCTCCTGCCTGCCTGCCTGCCTGCCCGCTGACTCCAGCATGCCTGACATTTCCTCACTCCGCACAGATGGCATCCTCTTTTGTTTTTCTGTCGGCCGAGAGTGCCTCCTCGGCCGGTGCCGAGCTCATGCTATGTAAATTAGTGGGAGATGTTACATGCGGCCAGCTGATTTTCTCTTTTTTTTTTTTGCATCAATATCCTGAATAATAATCCCCTCCACCAGAGGCACCCCACCCCCATCACCCTGCTCCCAGACTTTTGTTTTTTGACTCCGCGAAAGGACAGACACAATTCAGGTCACAGCCACGGGATTAGCTTATGTAAATAGGGAACCAAAAAAAAAAAAAAACGTGTGTATAACCATGAGGAGGTCCCGTGTTATGTATGACCGGCCCGTCTCTGGCTCAGCACACTCCGGCTCTGGTCAGCATGTGGACCAAAAGATCCATGCATGTGAGAGGCGATGACTATCAGATGATACGTTTGTCCTTAGCTGTTATTGTCCTTGAGTTCCCATCACGGTCCGATCCTCCCTTTGCCCCCCTCTTCCCATCCAAATGGAGCATGCACAGTCTCTCCCCACCCCCATCGCTCCACTACATCTTTCTCTTCCTTCCGGGCATTTGAAAACTAGCAGGGGTTAGAGTTTCAGCCGCGCAGGCCTATCGTCGCCACAAGAGACATCAACACACTGTACAGAGCAGCTCGGAGGGAGGTGGGGAAGGTGGGCTGGCGGGGAGAGTGAGGGGGGGGGGTGGTGTAAGGGGTGTGGGGTGTGCGTGTGTGTGTGTGTGTGTGTGTGGGGCGCAGGATAGCAAAACGAAAAGGAGACAAAAATGCTCGGGGCAGCAGCGAGGCAGGATCACGTGACGCGAGTTCGTACAGTAAACACGGGGAAAGGGACGCGGCCGCACGGTGGCCGCACACGCGGGCCGCACGCGCGGCCAGAGCTCCGGCCAGAGTCGGAGCGCCCCCGCCGACCTTCACTGCTCGCCGTCTGCCTTGAGCTCGCCGCTTCCATTTTGTGGCCACGTTTGGAGGGGGGCCATATGCGTGTGCCTTTGTTGTGATTTGTCAGGAAATGCGGGCTCCGCGCTGCACGGCGTGCTGTTGTGACGACGCACCACCTGTTAGTGGAATTAACACGCAGCGTCTGGGCCGGGCCGGAGAGCCGCGCGGCTCTCGCCCTCCCAGGAGGAGAGAGATCGCCCGGCGGCTCGGACAGCAAAAAGGGATCGAGCGTCTTGAACTTACTTAGATTTAACGTTGTTACGGCAGAATCCATTTTGTGGACTTGTCCGGGCGTCCCATTGTTTCTGGAGTCTATTGTTCAAACACCATGAAAAATGAGCGTTATATCCACGGGAGGAGAAGGGAGATAAGGCGGCACACTGGTCCCGACAAAAGGCGTTTAATTCCCAACAAAAGAGTCGTGCTTTTTTCATGCCGAGTTGACAAAAAAAAAAAAAATCGAGAGAAATTCACCGTGGTGGCTGAAATACCCAACATCAGCACTTCTGCCGTGCCAGCAGATTTTCTAACCCCCCCCCCCCACCCTCCCGCGCTCCTCATTGTGGAGACATTTGACTTGAGTGTCTGTCGAACAACAAAGAGGGGTGGCTGAGAGGGTCCATTAATTACATGCTTACTTTGCATTAGAGGAATGAGTCTATGAGCTGTAAAGGCTGATACAGCGCCGGTTCTCAATGATGAGCTCCCCCCCCCCCCCCGTCTGACCTTGGGTAATTGAAACATGGTAAACAACTGTGCTCGCGCTGATACCGGGCCCGCTTTGTTAAAAATAGCCCCCCCCCCCCCGACAAAATAAAAGCCCCGCTCGCCGTGGCGTGTCTAGTGCAGGGGGAAGGAGGGCCTGAGCTGCTTCGCCGGGAAACAGGTGGACGGCTGCGGAGCAACAACTAGTTGTCGGAGCTGCCGCTTCTCTGTTTGTGTTTGTTTCTGGGGACGTCTGAGGCCGTTTCTGAGAGGTGGATTTGTATTTTCTTGTGGAGTGGATTTTTTTTGCAGCTTTGGCGCCGCTCCGGCTCAGGAGGATGTGGGTGCGTGCGCCGTGCTTCCCTGTCCCCGGGTGTCACGGCCGCGGCTCTGACGGAGTGGCTGTGTGAACAGGAGCCCTCGGGACTGTGGGGGGGGGGGGGGGGGGGGGGGGGGGGGTGGAGGGGGGGGGGGGCAGAGAGCACTTCAGCTGATTTCCTAATGGCCTGTTTCTTGGAGGCACTTCAGCGCGCTCGTCGCTGCTGCAGACAGGTGACCCCCCCCCCCACACCTCCTCCTCCTCCTTCCTCCTCCTCCTCCTTCCTCCTCCTCACAAACAATGTCTAACGCTAACGGGGGCCTGCAGCGCGGCCGGGCTCAATAAACTGTTAGCGTCGACGCTTGATTTGTTCCTCGCACTATTTCTATCCCCTCTCCCTCTCCGCGCTCTAACAGCTGCACTATTTTACATATGATGGCCTATTGATCACTTCTAAACTTTGAATTTCATCACAAAAAAGCAGTCAATAACTAATTTCCACCGCTTGCTGCACACAGTGCTTAGGAACGGGCTTTTTTTTCTTCTTCCTGCAGATCACACGATTTCTCTCAGGAGGGGAGTTTCACCACGATTTTATATTTCCAACCCTGGAGGTGAAATGAGAGATTCACAGCACAGGAATATATTGAGTTCTGGTTGGATGCATCTAGCTGCCAGCGAGCCTTTTAGCTCGTCTGGCACTCTGCTACTTCAGAGGGAGAGGAAAGACACGAACCATGCCAACAAAAATATATCTCTCTGAAATCACGCTCTGCACAGTTAGGTCGCCCGGCGCGCTTCGCTGCATCATGCTTCAACATGCTCGCAGCGCTAGCATGAAACCCTACAGGGTGTCAGCCGCGATGCTACATGTTCAGTCTGGTCCGGAATCAGGAGGAAAATCAATCTGTTGACTGCGTTTGAGAGCGCCCTCCGGCCAGATGTGTGATTTGTTTCGAGAGCAAATATGGGAGCGTAAATTCTGGAGATGTGCGAGGCATCAGCGGAGGTTTGGAGCTGAGGCTTAGCTCAACGTGTCTGACTTGTTCTGCCTGCATCAGGCGAGCATGGGGACGGGCTGCAGCCACCCAGGGCCAGATGAAGGCGTAGATGAAGAAGAGACTAATCAATGATAGCACTTTATTCATTCAAGAGGGGGTTTAATGCGCGTCTTCTCTGATGAGCTATTATCTAGAGCAAACCCTGCAAAACTGCATCCTTTCTAAAACACACACACACACACACCCAGCTGAACGCAAACCTGCTCTGAACTCGGAGAAATAATGCAATTAGCTCAGCCGCTGCTACTCACTCTTTCACCGTTTCACAAAGGGCAATCATCCAAAATGATAATCATGTAATCACCAGCGTGTCACTGTGTCCTTATCCATCACAACCCCTGGCCAACTGTGTCTGCGTGTCTCTCACTCAGGCTACATCCAGGATTACATCACGCCATCTGTATACCAGGAGGAGAAGAAGATGGAGCACAAGCTGGCGTCGCCCGTCTCCGACCCCCTCTACACCCAGGTGAGCAGCGGAGGGGAGTACTGTGACCCCGACCTGAAGCACCCCGACAGCCCCCAGTCCGGCATGACGGCCAGCGGCTTCTACAGCGGCGAGTCGGAGGCGCTGGCCGAGGGTTACACCATGGATGCCTTCTTCATCTCGGACGGGCGCTCCAGGCGGAAGGGCGGGGACGGCGAGAGCCCCGGCGGGGCCTCCAGGAGCAGCAGCGCCAACGCGGCGGCCAGCGCCGAGAGGCCGGGGGCGGGCACGGCCCGCCACACCTGCAACGAGTGCGGCAAGACGTACGCCACGTCCTCCAACCTCAGCCGGCACAAGCAGACGCACCGCAGCCTGGACAGCAAGATGGCCCGCAAGTGTCCCACCTGCAACAAGGTGTACGTGTCCATGCCGGCGCTGGCCATGCACATCCTCACCCACGACCTCAAGCACAAGTGCGACGTGTGCAGCAAGGCCTTCAGCCGGCCGTGGCTGCTCCAAGGTCACATGCGCTCGCACACGGGGGAGAAGCCGTTCGCCTGCGCACACTGTGGAAAAGCCTTCGCCGACCGCTCAAACCTCCGCGCCCACATGCAAACACACTCTGCCTTCAAGCACTACAGATGCAAGCGCTGCAATAAGACCTTCGCTCTCAAGTCCTACCTGAACAAGCACTACGAGTCGGCTTGCTTCAAGGGCTCCGCGGACGAAGACGACTCCGGATCAGAAAACTAACCGCCGGGGGAGGAAGTCACGGCAGAAGGAAAAAACAAACAAACAACAAACAAACGAAAAAACGAAACAAAAAAAAATGTGGAACCCCCCCTTGTTGTCGGTTCACAACCAATAACCCTGTTCACTCTGCCCTCCATGCCTTTTTTCTTCCCTTTTTTTAGAAAGCAATATTTTCACTGAGATTACGTGAAGAAACTCTAATGATTATGGCAAAGACAATTTCAAAAGATGCTGGATTTTTTCCCTGCACAGTAGCTAATCGTCCACAGAAACATACAATCAAACAAACCTTCCCCCAAATAGAGACTGTAGATGATAGTTGTACACAATTAAGCAACGTGTGCTCGCGAGGACGTGGGCACACACACACACACACGCTCACACAGACATGTATGCACCTACACACACACACACACACACACACACACACACACACACACCAACACAATGTACGCACGTGTGCACACACAGACACACACACACACTTATATATGAGGCCTGGCATGTGAATTTTTATCAATGACTATAATGATATTGATATCAATAGTAATAATATTTAGATTCCTGATATTTTATAGCAAATAGTAATGAGAAAAACGAAAAAAAAAACATAAAAAAGGACTAACAGTGTTCTTTTGTTTTCTAGAGACAAAATGACCTCTTGTATTTTTATGCTGCTTTTTATTTGCTAAGAATTGAATTCTTTTGCAACTGCCAACATGAACTTTTTATGAAAATGTGAACTACGACAGTATTTGCAAAAAAAAAAGGGAGATCATTTTAAAATGTAAAAAAAGACAAAAAAACCCTTTTTTTCCACACCAATGTTTCAATTCAACGGATGTTATTTTTCTATTTGATTTTTCTAAATTTATTTTTTTGTGCTTGTTATCCCTCGTCGATCAAAAGCGTCTTTGTAACTGTGGGTCTTTCAAAACGAAACGACGACAAAAACACAAAACAAAACAAAACAACCAAACACAGCTAATCTCAATAAGCGACATAAGCTATGGGGCCGCGGGTCACCTGATCCTATTCTGCAAACCGCAGCCGTCTCGGAAACAACAAGAAGAGCCGCGCGGTGCGACCTGTTGAACAGGCGCTCGAATCCATAGTCTCACCCTGACGTGCGGACCAGGGGCGCCGGGAGCCAGACCAAACCATCCATCGCTATAAGTGCCACGTGCGGTCGACCCGTCTGCAGCAACGAGAACCCGTCGTCCTCCCTCCACCATGGTGGCTTTGCATGAACTCTGCTGCCTTGGAGGGTGCGTCGGGGCGATGAGCGGCCCCCGTCGGGCCCCCGTCGGGCCCCCGGGGGCGCTCAGATGCCCCATGCCTCAGAGTGACGGCATGGACTCACCTGCACCCTCAGTTACAAAGTGACAGCTCTCCCCGTCCTCTGTCTGTTTTATATGTCGCTCAAAGCTCCGCCCCGCCATTCTAGACGCATACCATCTATTTATCATGTAAATACTTCATTTATCCACCTATTTATCTATTTATTTATTGACCCGGTTTGGGGTTTTTTTTTTTTTATTTATTTTTTTCCTCGATATTTATTGAAGACGTCGCTCGTTTGTCGGCTATCACGTGTTTATTTATTGTTTGTTATTTAAGAAAAAAAAACCGAACATCCATTGACCTTGTAAGATGCTGCTGATCTTCAAAGAAAAATGTTTATATGCATGAAAACTGTAGAGAGTCCCTGGGACTTAGTTTTTTAAAGAGGAACAATGTAGAGGAGCCAGTGCGAGGAGGCGTCGGGGCGAATGAATGCAGAATCACTTTTGTTTGGGGTTTGTTTTTTTCCCGTGGCAATAACTTTAGTGACACAGCGATGGACGTGTGCAACAATCACAGCGGGCCTGTTTTCAGTCGACCCGGGGGCAATAACGGGGAACGACGAGAACCGAGCGCCAAAAAGAGAGAAAAAGGCAAAACCTCCCGAAAATTTTCGCGTCGTCGAGTCTCAGGCATTAAACGGATCGCCGTGAAAAACGTAAGACGAGAAAAAAAAAAAAAAAACGCCGATCGTTGAAATTGGAGAGCCGGGCGGCGTGGGCGTGATCGAGCGGCGCCGAGGGCTTCAGAGGTGCAAAAGCAATAATGATAGCGATGCAACATCCAATCCCTCACACGGCGGGCCCAAAATGGCTCTTACAAGTGTTAGCTTCGACTGAAAAGAGGCCGCTCACTGCATGGTATGACCGTTTTACACGTCTCCCTTGTTTGTCTTTTGCTTTGTTTTTAGTTTTGTTTTGTTTTTTTTTTAAAAAAAAGCAACCAGGTAAAACAAATCTCTTCTGGCAGCTGAAGGCAGGTGTTATTCGGCCGGAAAGGTTACGCAACGGGATTACAGTGACTCTCAGTCGGGTCGCTGGCATCGGAGCGGAGCTCAGACGTGTTTCAACGTGGAGCCGCTGCAGCGCCCGCAAAACCATCTCGAAACAGCTAAGCGAATTCCCAAAGTGTCAAAGGGAAAGGACGCTCCTGAGGAGGGGGAGGGGGGAGAAAGGGGGGGGGTATATAGCCAGTCTTAGCCAGCGGAAATCACCTCGACGTGAAAGTTTTAAAGATTGTCGTGATGAAACATAGCTGTGACGCACTCCAACCCCCCCCCCCCCCCCCCCCCCCGCCCCACCTCCCACCATGGTTCTGTCCCTGCCCCTCCCCCCATCCCTCCCTCCCTCCCTCCCTCCCCCCTCCCCCACCGGCCCTCAGTCCTCATCCCACCCCGAGCAGCCTCTAAACAGGCGCACCGAGGACGAGATGTGCTGAAGTGGGATTGGCGGAGGGTGGCGGAGTGTGGGAGGATAACAGGTGTTTGCAGACAGACTGCAGATAGGGAGCGTAATTGAGTCGGTGAGCGACCTCCAAAGGGGAAGGTCAAGCACCAGCAGGCAAATGCACCGTCAGCTATTTGCATATTCCAAATGGATGGCACGATCCGCGCTGTAAATGCTGAACTCGCTCTTAAAAAAAAAGGGGAAAAAAAAAAAAAAACACGCGGAGAAAAAGAGAAAAGAGGTGTTTCTGCTCCGGTTATCTGTCCTCTCCTCCTCCACCTCCTCCTCCTCCTCCTCCTCCTCCTCCTCCTCCTCCCTTTTCCGCCATCATCTCTGTCAATGGTCGTCTAAGTGCTACAGCTGAATCACTGCATGAGAGCGTCCAAACCACCTGTCTCCTGATTAACTTGCAGGACACACAGGGCGGCGTGTCGCAGTAGCGCTGAGCTAATGCAGAAATCGTTAGGTCCCTGTTTTATATGTTTAGTGTCTCGCTGTGGGACGTGGAGTACAAAGGCGCCCCCCCTCCCCCATCCCAAAAAAAAACCCGGAGACGGCGTTTTAATTAGACGGACAAAAAGGCACGGAGGTCATCAAAAAGATGGATCCAAAACCGTGTGGCGACGGCGTCACAGATCATGAGGAGGGGGCTCGCTGTCACTCCACACGCGTGGGTTCAGATGTAGGGAAGCATTGTTCCTCTTTGATGATGTTGTAAATATCCCTGTATATATATCACAGCAATAATATGACAATGCATGTAGACATTTAATTGCTCTTTTTCTATTCATATTGTCTTTTTTAATTAAGAAAAAAGACTATTAAGAAAAAAGACAAATACAGGTTACCAATTGCAGTCTGGGTGGCAATGTGAATCAGGAGTGTCTTGATTAAAAAGCTATCTGTTGTTAGTTACCAACAAAATCTTCAGACTCTGTGTATTCTCAAAGATCATGTTCTGTATGATTTTTTTTTTCTTTTTCTTTTCTTTTTTTTCCGTTCTTTTATTTATGTGCCCGGCTTGGCTGCGCAATGAAAAAGTGCCAAAAAGTATGATTTCCATGACAAAAGCCTTCAACATATGGTTGGCTGCTTGAAAACCTTCCATATGGTCCTCAAAGAGAAAAAAAAACTGATTAAGATTTTCCACTTTCTTCTTCTCTCTCTCTCTCTCTCTCTCTCTCTTTATCTCTGTTCCAGCTGAGTACGAAGAAACTTAAGCCATGATTGCTGAGGGGTGTTTTGATTTCTGTTGTTCTGCTACAATTAATAATGATGACAACAATAGCAATGATAACGTTAATAAAAACAATAGCACAAGGAACCCACACGTCCTCTCTCATTTCTTTCAAGACGGGAACGCTGCTGTTGAGACGGCGTTGGGACGCCAACCTGTTGTTAAATCATTTTGAGCACTCGTGGATTTTGTAAGATAACATGACAAGATAGGATAAGATAAGACAGGATAAGAGAGGATAAGATAAGACTTGACTTTATCCCTTTGAGAGAGAATGTGCGGAAAACAGAGAGAATAATCAAGTATGAAACAAAGCAGGAGGAAAATCGATTGAACTTGGTATGAAAATGTCAACATAGATCAAAGGAAAACCCAAGCTAGGAATATTATGTACATAACGGAATAAGAAGAAGGAACAGGAATATGAATTTTTGTGCTGTATATTGTAGATGAAAATAATAATATCAGTATGAGTTAATATAGGATTTGCATGTTTTTGCAGTGTCTGGGTATTCTCCAGAAACATGCATGTTCAGGTGAGCTGGAGACTGAGCAGGTCTAATACATAAGTCTGCTCATAACGGTGTCGCACACCCTCCTCTCGTACTATACCATGCCATACATGCTGGCGTAATCTGGACTACACCGAGGAGAAACCGTGAGTCTGGCAGGAGCAGCCCTCAGCCGGCACCGACATAATGTGTAATTATGGTTAAGACTGTAATGTGCTGTCAGCTGTGGCCTCCTCTGTCAATGTTTGATCAATCTTATGAGCTCTGCTGCCAATCGGGCAACTTTTTAATTTCGACCGCGACGAGACGCAAAAAAGGAAAAAAAAAAAGCCAATATATCCCTCGTTTCTGCTCGAGGAGCAGAGGTGGTCGGGGGGGGGGGCTGACAACACCAATCCAGCTCTGAACGAGAGAGTTCCTGAGATTGTCGTCGTTACCAAAAGCCGAGGCATCTGTTCCGCCACTATTAAGCCCTTCCCGCTCATTAAATGTTAATGGAACATTGATTTTACGCCGTGAGTACTCTTTCCCAGCGACTCAAAAGCTGGAGGAAAATATGGAGCAAAATAAAAATGAATCACGACGGCGGCCGGGGATTATCATTCCGGGGGCTTTTCTTGATTGGTTTCCAGGGAATATACGGCACTCGAATTCAATCGCGTCTGTCCTTCAGTGTCCTCCAGCAGCGCGGCGGCGGCGGCGGCGGCGGTATAATGAGGCAGCGGGCAGAGCCGAGCGGAGCCGAGCCGGGCTGAGCCGGGGACTCAGGAAGCAGACACCCTCCCCGCCGCTGATTGCCGCGGCCCTCGCTCCATCCGCGCCGCCTCGCTCGTTAGGCCGCAAACAAATAAGTGAATAAATTGCCGGGCGACAACTTTACGGCCCGGGGGAGGGGGGGGGGGGACGTGCCTGAGCCGCGCTCGCTCAAACTTTTACCCCGGCAGATGTTGTCCCTTACCGGGCTTTACGACGAAAGTAAATAACCGATTTCATTACATGCCGATGGACTATAAAACGGGGGGTGGGGGTGGTGGGGGTGCAATCCAATTACAGCGCCCCTGGCTGTGCTGTGCGTGTAACAACAGCAGGCTATGGGTGATCAGCACCGGGGGGAGGAGGAGGCGAGGGGGGGGCAGGCAGGTAGGTGCAGAGCGAAGCCGCACTTCAAAGGCGGCGACCTGAGGACGGCGGCGTCTCCGGGACGTGGCCGGCTGCTGACAGGTGGAGGCGCGAGCAGCTGCTGCTGCTGCACGCCGCCAGCCGCCACATGCCCGATTGTCATGCCGCGTGAACGGCGGGCGCTACGGTGCCAAGGTGCCCTGCTGGCGAGCCACCTCCCCTGCACGGATGTAAAGCATCACTTGAAGGGGGGGGGGGGGACTAAAAAATCACGTGCAATGGTTTTTGTGAACGATTTCCAGTTTCCAGTTCATTAGTGGGAACGTGCTCTCGTGAGGAGCGGCCTTTCCACTGCGACAGCAGACCGCCAGCTGTGTCAGGGCTGTGTGGATTGTGATTGGCTGATGGAAATGACTAATTATATCATATTAGTGTGTCATCTGAGGGCTAACTCTACTACTCTATTGAAATAATTACAGTGTGTAATTTAGATGTGATCCGTGTTAACTTGCGCGCAGACATTGTCTGCAAAGCCACACGTGAATAAGTTTGATCAGACAATCGACGGATAAATAATCTCCATAATCCAGAAATAATAACAAACATTTCGTGCTTGTCGGCCCTCGGACGGGTGTATTTGCTGCCTTCTATCAGTGATACTACTGCTCAGATAAATCGTGACGTCTTAGAAAACAACTCCTTGGGTATTTGTGATGGAGCGTTTACTCTTTGTCAGCCGTGTGCAGATGGAAGAATAACAAATAAATCAATGAAAACACCAGTTGCGGGCATGAAGGAACACACACAAATACATTTCTGGCTAGTTCAGATTTTAGCTTTTAATATGTATTGTATCCTAGTTGCAACTGGTGTCCCTGGTGTGATTTTTCGCACTCGTGGTTTAGAAGTGAAAAATAACAAAAATCAGTGATTTTCCTTCCTCCTTCAACTGGTGCTCGGCGGCCTGGCTGTGACCCTTCACATACATGTGGCGCCATCTGTTGGCCGGCCAAAAACCGCCGGCTTCATCGACGGGCTATTTTCTGTCTGTGACTGAATCTAGCTTAAGGAGATATTCTGCTCTAGGCTATATTCTATAAAAGACTGCATGCATCTCAAAGGCCTGGATCTGGAGTAAATAGAGTGTGCGTGCTCTGCCTTTGCCTGCATGGGTGGTCTAAAGATACCCAGTTTCTCCTCCGGTCCAACAATATCCACGTCCAGGTCGACAGGAGACTCCAAGCTGCTACTAGGTGTGAGTGTTAGAGTCAGCGGTGAGCGTGTGTGTGTGTGTGTGTGTCCAGTGATGGGCTGGAGGTCTGTCCAAGGTGTATTCCCTTCTAAGAGCGGGAGATCCAGCACACTAAAGCACGTAAGATAATAATAATAATAATAATAGTAATAATGATAAACGGATGGATAGAATCTCAATGTTGGCCAAAGCCGCTCAACAAGCGGTTAGCAGGGCCGCTCGGTTCAACCAGCCGGCGCCAACCAACTGTAAGTGCCCCTTTAAGAGCTAACAGTTTGTCTTTTCACATTCTGCATCACAGGAGAGATGCTCATTAAAAGCGCCTCCATTCCTCACTGTTTCATCAAGTGAGACTGCCAAGCTCTTTAGCTCAGTGTTCTTGATGTTTGTGCTGTTTGTGTAAAACCCATCTGTTTCCTCGTCTCTCTGTTGGCAGAGGGTCCACCTCATCCGTATGCTTCTCTTTTTGAAGTCATGTCAAAATCACATTTTTATGCATCTAAGACATCCAACTTGTCATCTGCACTCGCGCAAAAAGTCAAGGAGGGCACTCTTTAAATAGCTCCTTTCTTCTCCTCATATACAATGCACGCCGGAGCAGGGTTTACAGATGTGAGCGGATTCGTCATTTGTTGTGGAGACACAATCTTTAGCAGCTTCCTCTGTTTAAATTTAAGTGCGAGGTGTTAAAAATAGGCCCCTCTCCCTCTGTTCTGTTGGGTTTAAAGTTAATGAACTCAAGTGCAAATGGAAAGGAAGTCCGCAATTTAAACCACATCTAAATAATCTCACTCCAAAGTACCAATTATTCTCTCCCTCTCTGGAAGAGGCTGGAGGGGGGGGGGGGGTGATGGGGGGGGGGGCCGCATTCATTTCAAAGCAAAAGAAGATCATTAAACCCAAATCCTGGTCTGGGCAGCTGCTACTAGAAGGAGATAGGAAGAAAATAATTTCATAGGTTTAAGCAGCCGGAGTCACCGGTGAATAATCAACATCGGCGAGCAAATCAGCCGCAAACACAACAACATCCTCTGTTGCTAAACCGTGTCACCGCTTCAGACACGTTCATCCATCACAAAGCTATAGTCTGCAGACGGAAAATTGCCATCAGAGAAATTATCCTCTTAGAAAGCATGTCAACGTGTACGAGGGGGAAGAGAGGAAAAGGGAGGGAGGTATAAATAAATATAGCTCACTTCCCTGTCGGAGAGCTGGCAGGTAATTTTCTCCAGCTGCTCTAAGTGTGACAATCCCACGGGGACTGAAATCTAATATTAACAGCAAATCATTATGTGGGAACTGTTCTTCCGTGACCCGCTGCCGTACCTGTGTGACTAACTCAATCTGAGTAATTGAGACACGTTGGCGCGCGCGCCGGCCGTCCCGCTGTGACAGCCCAGGTTCACGCAGAGTGTAGTGGGACTCGGAACGCGTCCGCGCCCCGGAGATGATTTACGTCCCCGCGTGCCTTGACTGACAGGGACTCTTCTGGTCGCGTGAACGCCGGGGCCCGTCTGATTGACAGCAAAGGAGCGAGTCACATCTGACGGCGTGTAAAGCGCCGAGGCGCCAGAGGCGGGATGTATGTGTGTGTGTGTGTGTGTGTGTGTGTGTGTGTCATCATACATATTTACAATACCACGGTTATGCACACACAGAAAGAGCAAGTCACGCAGGCAGGGAGTCAGCATGTTACGCTCTAATTGGAGTTTTTCAGCATTTCTATCTATCTATTTATGTTTTCCCCCGCCGAGCAAAGCCAGTGTCGGCTGAATCGCTGCGTAATATGGCGTTTAAAACGAATCTGGGGACATTATGAACACGTTGTTGCCGCCGTCGCAAAACAACGTCACATCAATGACACCCGCCGCACGACAAAGGTGAAAAGCTCAAGAATCTCAAAGAAACCTTTGAGCTTTGAAGCCGGCTCAGTTTCAGTGACGAGGAAAGATATGATCAGTTGAGCCGAACTAATTCTGTTACAAAGCTGTTTAGTGCTAAGTGTAAAATGTAGACATAATCCAAATGTCCAAAAAGACAAGGTCACTTACGTTTCATTCTGCTCAGCTGACAGAAAATAACATGACCATGGGCAAAGAGGAAATGGTGCAAAAGAGGAGAAATGTAGTAGTGTTAAGATAGACAATAGTATAAATGTGTTTAAATGTCATAACAAAGAGCAAACGTGTTTAAATGACACAGTATAAATGCTGGTATATTTACTTAGTGGGAGCACTGGTTTAACCATGTGAACCATGCGGCAGAAACACCTGCCTCAGGTAGAGAAAGAGAGAGCTCATATATGAGTACAGTTTGGAGTTTGGCCACCATTTACTACCTAATTGAACCATTTGCTTACACGCTAAACTCAAGTAAGTGAGTTGAAACAACAATTAAATGTTTTTACTCCGTTTGGTTGGAAAACCATGTCAGGATGAACATTTTTACAGTGCGCAGCTCCTCGCACAGGGTGTATTCGGTTTAGGTCTATCACACGTGGATGCGCAAGGTGCCATTGCCACCGTTAATGATTACATCCTATATATAGAGCTCCTTCATGTCGTAACTGATCCCCGTGTGACCAATTAATCAACATAAAAGGCGCTCCCACTGTAGTCCAAAGTATTTGTAATAATTCAATATAATGGCCTGCCTCCGCTGTCCAAGAAATCATTTTTAATTGTCTCATTAGAAGATGCCGTCGCTGTGGCTTGGAGAAAACAACAATAGTTCTGTTTCCGCTCCACCGCCACAGATCTTTGAAGCTTTCAGCTTACCTGTGCGAAGCTTGGGGCCCAGACGTCCCTCCTGTAACCACAGCAACCTGGCCGGCTCTTTGAAATCCCTGCAAAAAGATGCGAGTATCGCCCAGTAATGTTACTTTGAAGGGGGGGGAGCCTATATCATGCGACAATACAAAACACTGACCTCATTAAAAGCCACTGTCACCAAAGGATTGCGGGCCCGTGGTCGCTCTTTTCAACTGAACAACTAATTGCCGGAGTGAATTTTAATGAGAAACAGTTTGGCCATGAAATGAATAAATTATCGCAGAGAAAAGGGGGCTAAAGTTTGTGTTGGCAACGACGTGTGGCATGACAAACCCGCTACCTGCGACGGAGTTTACCAGCAAAGCGGCGGGCCCGTTCACCTCTCTGTTCGGTGTGACGGCTCAAAAAACAAAACGAAACACAGCGAGCACTGTGCTATCAGCTCAAAACTTTTGGTACTCTCTCATGTTATTCCTCATGGGTGAGGCCATTTGAACCATTTTCTCACACTCCAAATTCATTTACGCGTTGAGGCAACGCTTAAATGTGACGACCCGAAAAAAGGAAACAACATATCGCTGCATGCCTCCGGTATGTGTGGAAACTGCTGCATTCATTCATGTTTTACAAATGGTTTAACCTGAAGCAGGCTTTGCAACGACGATGACTCCACATCCATGAAGGTGTACCACTGGATGCTGCACACACATAAACAAACAGAGCACATCATTTTATTGTTTTATGTTAACAACAGGGCTCATTAAAAGCTAAAGCTCTGATCATAGAACTGTCCCTGTTATTGCTTATTGACACCGTGATGATTTGCATGTTTCCTGAGGAGATAACAAGTTCCATTTGGCAAGGTCTCAGAGACCCCAGCTTGATTAAATCCTGTGTTTCACATCTCATATTGGGGAAAATACATTTATGCAGTGAGAACTTTCACAAAAAAGGTCACAGCTGATTTCTTTAATAACAGTAAAGTCAGTACTCTTTATTTATTACGTTAAAATAACCTAAACCCTATGCTGTAACCCTAAAACCCTCTTTACCTATAAAAGGTAAGTGATGGTACTTACTAGTTATTAAGGACTAGACTGTCAAGCATAGTGAAACCATGCTGGACACATACGCTACCTCTGTACATTATTTTGTTTGTGAGGGAGTATAAACGAAGCTTGAAAACGCTAATAAACACCTGTACGCAACCAGCAGACACAAGTTGTTAAGTATGATTCAGCGTCATAATGTTTGGGAACAAGAACGTTGGACTTACGTTCATCAGGCGCTCAGACGCACGACCCGACATGGAGTATTAAATTTGAGTTCACAGATACAAGAAACTGCAATTAGCTTCTTCTTCTTCTTCATGTTAACTGCCGACTAAACGGGTTTTATATATAATAAAAATGGTAAATTGAGCTGTTAAAGCTCAAATTGTCTCAATTCAGCTGAATCTCTAACGGTTTGAGGCTCACGAAGGGCGGGGGTGTGTATGATTGACAGCAAGCTGGACCAATTAGGACGCTCGCTAGGATGACGTCATCAGTAAACAAACTAACCACCAGGAAGTGGAGAGACGCGCACGGAATTACGACATACTCGGTAAATAGATGTCTCAACTGTGTCTAGGCGTTGTCCGTGGTTCGAAACTATCCGTTTTGTCCCGTGTAACTTTCTCAACGATGTCTCAGACCGGGGCAGTGGAGGGTAAAAACTCCGACATCACATCTATTCATTCGGACAGTGTCCAAGAGGTTCATCAGGTCCCGATGAAAGTGATTATCAGACCCCTTCCCTCGGTGCTGGACGAGCAGAAGGTCCAGAGTCTGATGAAGACAATAAAGGTAAGATACGTCGTAGGTATCCATATGTTGTTGTATATCATCTCAGAAACACAATTGTTTATGTGTGTTATAGTAAAGTGTTATCACATTTGAGTCTGTAAATAAAAGCATTAGACCTGATAGTTTTTCAACTAATAGTTTGTTGGATATTGCGAGAGTCACATCTTAAATATTTAAATATTAGACCTATACATTAAAGTGATGTAGTTTCAGTTGTGATAATAATAGGTAGCCTGGGGTTAAAGGTCCCCTTGAAAGGAAATCGTTCAGAAGACTTCAAAAGTTTGATGGATGAGTTGCTAGTGAAGACAAAATAAGATAATATACCCAACAAATTTGTAAAATATGATGTATTTCACAATATGATGTATTCCGCAAGTACAGTCTATTAAACTTATTAAATTTGATAGTATTAACTTGTGATAATATTGCACCGTTGGATGGAACGTTGAACCGTTTATTTTATAATTCTTTTGAGGATTTCTTTTATCCAGTCTTTGTTTTATCTATTCTTTGTATCTACCACAGTCCAATACCTTTGCACACAAATATTTTTTTTCTAACACTATCCTATTTGCATTTATATATATTCACCCAAGGCTCATTTAAGATGTAAGATATATGTTACGTAACTCCAGAATACATAGGATAAGATGGAATGGCGCAGGATGGCAACAATAACAGCTAATAAAACAAGCAAAGAAATTAGCATATATATCCCAGAAAGAGGTGGTATATGGTGTGGTATGTGCAAAGCTCGGGCAAAAACAAAGGCCCTAACCCACACTACCCACAAGGTTCTACATAAGAACAAACTTGCAAATGTGTAGCAGCCACTTTATCTTTCCTTTCAGGAGACCACAGACACAAGTGTTGTTCCTCCCATCGATGTGCTCTGGATTAAAGGTCGAGAGGGGGGAAACTACTACTACTCTTTTGGAGGCTGCCACAGGTTTGCTGCCTACCAGAGGCTGAACATGCCGACCATCCCAGCCAAACTCTTCAAATCAAGCGTCTCAGACCTGATCACTTACCTCGGAGCATCCACACCTGATCTACGATGATGTTCGACCCACATACAGTTTTTTTGTCTTGGACTCAGGCTCAGGTCAGATGACCCAAACACTCCTTGTTGCAGCCTTTGACTGCAGGTCAGAGCACCCACCAGCAGGGGGAAATGTAACTCTGTAGTGAAATGCATCATTTTTCATTTAAAACCACAAAAATCTATTATTTAAACTCTTTTGAGGCTTTAATACCTACTGCCAAGAAGTTTTTTGATTCATATGACCTTTTTTCATGCTTTACCACGCCTTTGTCACAGACAAGGTGCATCAGGAAATACAAACCCCTTGATATCCTGTGGGGGGCATGATAGAAGGTTTTCATGAATCAAGTTATGATTATTATGATTTGGTTCATATTATCTGTAACTGCAATGTCAGACTGACCAAAATTGATCATGGATGCCAATGGTGCAGGACAGAGGATGTTCCCAGAGGATAAGTAATCATGAATTATCTACTTATTAATTATCTACTTATTTTCAAGAAAACAGCAATGTAAATTCATAAAAGAAGTGCTGTTGAGTAACTTTTTAAATGTTTGTATCTCCCTTTGAGATATGTTGTGACATTAGGGTTAAAAATATTGAACTTAAGTCAATGTATATAATTCAAACTTACATATATTTCCATACTGTAAATGTTTAGATTCTTGCCATTTTAGATGTATTCCCCTGCAGGGCATCACAGATGTTTGCTCCCTAGTTCCATTATAGGGTCAGACTAAGAGCTGCACAACTTGTTCACAGTGGATCTGGAAAGGCCCTCCAACTGTTTATAGATGATGTCTTGTTAACCCATCAGCAGTTTCAAGTCAGATGCTGTAATAAAAAGAGAGATCTGTTCATTTCTAGGTTTTAAAATTTCAAATCCAAAATAAAGAGCCAAAATGTATTTGTATGCTGTTAATGTATGCTTATTAACACTGTTGATACTGTTTTTTAGATGGAAATGGGATTCTAAGGATTATAAATTACTAATTTATGACATAAAGTAATGTTATTTCCACATAATATTCTGTTCTGTGAAGTTCTGTCATCTGTATTGCCTAACAACATGGTAGATGAGTGTTATGCACTGTCGCCTCAGAGCAAAAAAGGTCCCTGGTTCAACTCCTGGTCAGATTAAGGACATTCAGGACATTTCTGTGTGGTGTTTGTTTGCCTTTGTCTGAGTAGGTTTTCTCTGGTTCTTCTCACTGTCCAAAAAAGTGTGTTTAACTGAATTGGAGACACTGAACTGCTTGAAAGTGAGCAAACCATGTGTGCATGCAACTGATTGACTCCAGGGTGTATTCCCTGTTTTTGCCCAATGTGTTCTGGAGATAGCCACCAGCAGAGCCAGACGATACACACACAAACCGTTCACTCTCACACTCATACCGAGGGACAATTTAGAGTCAATCAGAATCAGACAATTCGAGTCTCCAATCAACAAGCACATTTCTGGACTGTGAGAGGAAGCTGGAATAACCGTAGAAAACAGTGGTGACAGTGCTAACCACAAATTGTGGCCCAATTGTAATACAGAATTGAATCAATTATTTACTTTTTGAAAGTCATAATAAATCCCATCTGGCACCCCAGCGGAGTTATACGTTGCACTGGGAGGGAATGGATGAGTGACCTATTTATTTATTTATTTATTTATTTTTCATTTTCATCAATTATTAATGTGTGATGTATCCTTTTTAATGTACCGCACACAATAGGTTTGCCTCGCGTGCAGTGGCAGAGGATGAGCAACTCGGGATCCTTTATTAGTGCCACCACTGTGGGGAAATGTACAGTGCCGTTTTAACACGCCCGTAAAAGTGCTACTTCTGTTGGACCCGATATAGCACAGTGTGTCACATTTTATCGAAAACACGCCGGCACCCCATCCACAGTCGACTTTAATTGTGATGTTTCAGACAGCAACCAGAAGACGGAGTAATTTACAGGAGCCTATAGACCAGATGGTTTCTAGGAATGAGGTGTTACGACAACATCAGGCTGAGAGCATCTCGTGTCAAAATGCAATATGTCGCCTCGTCTCTTCTTTCTCACTCTTTGCCTCTGAGGAGGCGAGGAGTAACCCTCCAGATTGTGTTTTAACCCGATTGATGGCTCTCCACCCCTGTTGTAATCCCTGTTATCATTGACACTAAATGACCCAGATAGCGGCTTCTTTTTTTTTTTTTTTTTTTCCCCTCATCCGTAAACATGCGGGACACAATAACGATAATGGCTTGCTCCGCCGCGATGAGTATTTAGTAACCGTATCACACAATGACCTTTTGTTGTCGGCGCAGACCTTGAGACTTCCCTGCTTATTAAATCAAGGCGGTTCCCGTACTCTTATGTGCCTCGCAGGAAGGAACTGTGCGCTTGGAGAACGATGTAAGCACGCTATACATCGCAGGTCAGCGCGCGAGGAGACGAGGCCCTTTCCGACATCAGAGCCCTCACAATGCTCAGCGCTCGGCACGGCTCGATGGTCTCCCTTTGTGGCCATCGAGGAAATGAAGGGAGACCAGGGACGGCTTTTACCGGCCGGCCCTGCAGGGCTCTAAATTTCTGCTCTGAATCCTCGCGTGTGAGGAGACTTCCTGTGGCCCGCTCACTGTCTGGAAGTAACCATATCCTCAAAGGGTTTTTGACACGCAACACCGGTATGAAAAAGTGCATTGCACCTGTTGCACGGGGGGAGTGGTTTCCATGGGTGGTTGTGTATGTTTTATCTCGTGGGATTTAAAGAGATCATGTGGCATTAGGGGGGCCAAGAGGCTGAAGTGTTTGCAGCCATTTTCACTGCCATGTCACTTCTCAGATAAACTTGTTTCACTACGCTTTACTGCATCGTCACTGCAAATACATGTTACCTAAACAGAATGCTAAATGATATGTTACAAAGGGTTGTCACACGTCCTGGAAAACGCAGGAAATAGGAGGCCATATTTCCAGGAAATATGTTTTATTTCAAAGGAACATAAAAAAGTTAAAAGTCCTGCATAAACTTCTTGTCCTGCTGTTGACTTTGTGAGTAAACGCATATGGTGTGGAAGGTTTCCGCATTCATAGCCTGTGAATTTATCATCGTTTCTTAGCATGTTAGGCATTATTTCATAGATAAGCTGTAGTCATAGACTGCTTTTAAATCAGACTTCTGGGAATATGAAATGAATATGAGTACTTTGGCTACAACTGTAGTAGATTACACATCCCCAAAGCATGACGGGGGTGAATTACTGTATTATGTGACAAATTGTTTGGCATCCTGTTGTTACTGGAAAAGTCCTGGAAAACGATTTCAAGCACCAAATGGGGACTCTGACAGATGATAGATCAATATAAAGCTCTGCATTTCTTTTATTTCATACTAGGTTGAGTGCCCCTGGTGGCTGTGGAGCTGTAAGCAGATAGTTAATATACGTACCATGGTACGTCTTACTTTATGTAGAATAGATGTAACAGAGGCCTAGTTACAGTCCTGTCTATTTTGCTGTAAATTTGGCTCATGCTCTTCGTTTCTTCCTGTGCTCCTCCTCTTTCCTTCGACACCTACCCTAAATCCACCTCATTAGCTCCACCCAGTTCCTCCAGCCAATCAGCTGCTTCCTCTTCTCACCTGAGTCAGCTTCCCCACCTGCTCCTGTCAGTTTTTTTGTGGCTAACTCTGACCTCTTTTATGAGCATGACTAAAATTAGTCTGGAGGAACTTGAGCTTTGACTCATTTGTCACCATCACAGAAGACTTTCAGTTTCCCTGATCTAAATCACTTTGGTCGAAAGCATCTGCTCACTGGCTAATGAAATATACTGTGAATCTATCTATTTGATATTGCTCTCATTGTTTCTGTATTGGTATTCCACTGTTTCTTGTTATATATTGAATACTATCATCTACAGAGTTTTGCATCATCTTGTACAGAACTGCACCATTATTCTTCTACATCAACTAAAAAACCACGTTCTGTTTGTTTTTATGCTTCACATATCAAAACAATGCATTTAAATACATTTGCAGGTTGTTCACTGTATTTGTACTACAGTAGTCCTCTTGGATGTGTTATTTTAAAGGTGATAAACACTGATAGGAGGAGCTTTTAGTGGCAGAATAAAACTGTTTTTTTGCTCTCCCCTCTCTCCTTCGTCCAAAATGTAAAGTCTTGCCTAGCCTACACAAATGATCTCTGGTTAGTCAGCTCACCCATTTGTTCCACTTGGGCAGGCATTACTGTCAAACCCCCTTGAAAGAGCTTAGGTTTAGTTGTTGAAGTTGCTGATGACTCCTCACAGCTTCCTATCCGGAATTCCCTCAGACCGCTGCTGGCTGCGGGCGTGTAATTTGTGCCAGATTTGCAAAGCCGTATCCACCCTCTGACCTCACCGCTGTGTGCTCTGTGACATGCTGCTCATGAGCCTCGCTCTCGCCGTGGCTGTCTCAAAGTATACATGTGGTATAGCAGCAATAGCTTGTATTTCACGCAGCCTTCGGACAGTCGACGCGGTGGTCAGAGAACGACGCGCCGACGCTCCGCTGGTTTCGTCGGCAGACTGGGAGGAAGTGGCCGCGGTCAAACATAGCGTCCCCCAGTTTTGTCCTCCAGCAGCTTCATCCGTCTTCAGCTGCGGTGAACAGAGTCTCTGCAGTGACATCAGTCGCTTTGACAGTCTGCCAGCACACAAACATCTGAGTCCAACCGAGCAGCTGGACCGTCTGCGGCACAAGGGACGTGAGTGACGCACCTGCACGATAACATCGCAGACTGTATGAACGATGGAGGATGACGTCGCCCCGAACATCTCTGAGGAGTTGTTGCCGTGAAGTTCATTTACAGTGATATTGGAAGTTACCACTCGACAAAGCCTGAGTCAGCCCAGCTCTTGGCTAACACGAAAATGAGTGTGTGAAGATGAAACATCCTCAATAAGAGCTGCCTGCAGTAATAAAGCAGTTAAGCTGTCACTCAAAAAGCCTTTTCAAAATACACATTTTAAAACTGAGCTGTGTTTTAAAAGTGAGTTTCATACATTCACATATTGAGAACCAAATTATTTTTGAGCCGGCCTCGAGTGGCCATTTTAAGAAACTACAGTCTTTACGATCCGGTGTTGAGAAGGTCATGGTTGATGAAACTGTGAGCCCTGCCCCTGTAGCCTGCAGTACACGTCTAAATATCCTCGGGCAAAACACTGAACCCCTCACTGCATCATCAGAGTGTAAATGTGCGTGAATGGTTAGAAATCCTAGACAGACAGTGTAGGCTAGCCTCTGCCATCAGAGTGAACATGACATGGTCATAAAGACTAGAAAAGCATTATATAAGAAGCAGCTCGTTTTACAATTTGTCTAGTAGGGATTTTCATCAAAACTAAGACCAGCACCTTCAGAAAATGTTATTATTGTCTTCCCAATACAGAGCTAAACATAATCAGATCCTGCATCACAGTACAGAGCCCCAGTGCAGATGCTGAACAAGTCTTACTCTGAAGTTTCAGATGCTTTATGTCAAATAATAACTGTTGCCCTAACCCTGCCGACATGTCAAAGCCCTCCAAAAATCCCATTAAAGAACCGACATGATGGAGGATTCACACTGAGACTCTGCACAAAGTTTCTTGCCGACAGACCCGAAAGAAAGATATCGACATCGGCGGAGAGGCAGAGACGTGCTGGAGCACAGATGTAGAAAGCCTTCCCATCTGCGCCGCTCTGCGTCTCAGACGGAGCTGCTGTTCTCAGAGATCTCTGAAGCACAACAACACAGGACTCGGTGGGTGGCAAGCCCAACATGCTGTCGCCCCATCAGGGCGGATGAATGGATCATCTACTTCTTCCGGACGAGCAAAGAAGCATTTCATAGTTCTGTGAAACAAGAGCTTTGTTCTGAGAGGAGCGAGATAGCCTCTTTATGTCGTCAACAGGCCCTCAAACTCATAAACACACAGGAAAACAGTGTTTGAGACACGCAGCAGGATCGTTTAATGATAACTGTGTTGGATCAATCCACAAATCAAAGTGTGAATACAACTCTTAAAATGGAAATTAAGATGAAGTTAGAGACTAAGTCTCTTATTCTTGCTAATTGAAATATTCACACAGAAACATTCACAGTATTTGTGCTCTTTGTCAGAGCTCAGTGCTCCTTCGGAAAAACATTTGGCTTCCTGAAATCCAACTTTGGTGGTGGTGGTGGAAGTTCCTGGTACTAATTCCGGTCAGATTAAATGCCTTTCTACCATTTCTGCGTGCTCCCATGTCTTCCCAAAGTCAGAAAAACATCGAGGTCAAGCTTGATTTGACATTAAAATATCGCCCTTAGGAGTGAATCTAAGAGTGAATGGCTGGAAACCTGTCCGGGGTGTCTTCCCTGCCTTCAAGCTGGAGATAGACTCCGGCTGACCCTGCGACACTGTTAATGCACAAAGCGAGTAAGATAATGGATGGATGTCTGGCTGTCGATGCAGTAGTTAGAATGTGTTGGCAGCTGCTGCTGGGGGGGGGGGCTACATCGTCCCTTTTGCTGCTGCTGCTTTGTTTTTTTGAACCCAGGGCAACGACCAAATAAATCCTCATCATTCCAGGATCGTCTGCTCGTCGTCATCCGCTTGTTTATTTACTCACACTTCGCTTTCTCCCGCCGCCTGACCTGCACTGCTCAGTCTGGGTCAGTGGCAGCTTCATATGGAGAACACAACAGTAGCACTATTTACTCTAGAGTCCTCTGTTTGTTGCCGTGTTGACTCTTTCTGGGTAAATTTGAGGAATTTCGAGAAGATTTTTCACATCCGCCGCAAACACCTGCAGGGTTGCCGTCGATCGAGCTGAAATCCGGTGAAGTTCACTTTGGTCTTGACTGCGTGGCTGTGATTTACCAGCCAACAAAAACACACCTCAGTGGGTGGCTGTGCCATAAACATGTCAGAGCGAGACAGTAAAGTGTAAAATAATGAACAGCAAACCCTAAAGTCCCTGAATTCCATTAAAAGACTCCACAGCCTGTACATTTGGAATGAGCCGCTGGCTTAGAAAAGCCCCTTTTACATGTGGAGCATGTTCAGCACATCACAAACTAAATTACTGTAATTAGATCTGTTTCAGTGTTTGAGTTTTTCTGTTTTTCCCATTTAATGCAACTTTATTGCCACTACATGAACAACTACATTTCTGTATTTTATTATGCATCTTATTATAACATCTGTGCAAACTTTATGAAGAGCTACTTGATTATAGACAGCTTTATTGTAGTTCCAAGTTACTAATTTTTTCAAGCTAAAGCCTTGAAACAAGATGAAACAAGTCACAGCTGGGATAAGAAAATTAGAGTCATTTTCTTGAATGCTGCAAACACTTTAGTCCCTCGAACTAACTCAGATTGTGAGGCGCAATGTTTTTACTTCCAAAAAGAATGAAAATTCACAGAATAATATATGATTCCCATAGTTGCAGTACTTTTCTTTTAACGAAACAGAATCTAGAATGACAAAAAAAAACAGAAGTGTCTCGTTAAAGTTACTGCAACTACATAAGGCTTTGTTGAATAACAAGAATCTACTCCAGGCAGTTGCTACAACATAAACAAAAGAAAGTTTCTGCAATGCCAGGCCCCTAAATAAACTTAAAGTCACGTGATCATTCATGTTAGTGACAGGTGTGACAGCCAATCGGCATACAGCCTATGTGGGGTTGCCAGAAAAGCATGAAAAGGCATCAGAGCGCCACAGCTAAAAATAGGATTGCAAAGGCTTGTAAAGACGCGCTCTGGGGCATTTCTAATGAAACCAGTGTTCCTTCGTGGTCCCCTTTAATACTCCTGCAGGCTGTCACGGTGCACATGGATCACCGCGATGCTGGTGAAAAGTTTATGATTTATACCAGTGTGTCATATTAAAGCTGAGTTACTGTTTGTGTGCGCAGAGTCCTGAGAGGTCAGTGTAACAGTGAGAGCTATTGCTGCTGCTGCTGCAGCTCCTCCCATGCAGCTATAAGAGCCCAGCTGAGCAGGTAGTCAGGGTCCATCCCTCCAGCAGGCCACTGCAAACCCCACAAAAGCGCGTTAAGGATCGCACATGCAGAGATGTAGACTGGCGCGTGCGTGAGTCCGGTTTCTGGAGACCTGGGAGAACTTTTTTTTTTTGTTGGACCATGACTTTTGCCATGATGCGCCCCGTGGCCACCGCGCGCCTGGTTTACTCCGACTTCGCCGTCACGTCCGAGGACGAGGAGAACCGCAGCGAGAGCGACGGCTGCAGCTCCGAGCAGAGCTACTGCGGCTCCGGCGAGAAGCGCCGCAGGACTTCGCGCAAACTGGACGGTGACACCGGGGTGGTGATGAAGCAGAGGAGCGCGGCCAACGCCAGGGAGAGAGGCCGGACCCAGAGCGTCAACACGGCCTTCACGGCCCTGCGGACCCTCATCCCCACCGAGCCGGTGGACAGGAAGCTGTCCAAGATAGAGACCCTGCGCCTGGCCTCCAGCTACATCTCCCACCTGGCCAACGTGCTGCTGCTGGGTGACGACGGAGGCCCGGAGGCGCAGCCCTGCCTCGGCGCGCTGCACGCGCACGGCGCGAGCGCAGCGCAGCCGCAGCCGCAGCAGCAGCCGCGCAATATCTGCACCTTCTGCCTCAGCAGCCAGAGGAAAGGGGTAAATGTGCGTTTCTTGTTTGAGGTCAGGTCAGAGTGGCAGCGCGGAGGCGCCTTGGTTCTCTTCTCGACTGGTTTGTCGTCAGTTTTGTGTATAAAAATGCTTTTACGCGTCGTCTTGGCATTATGTGAATCCTAAATTTCCCGATGGGAAACTCCCCAAGGTATCACTCAACCTCTAAACATCTCAGCTTCTCAACACCTATCTATCTGTCTGTCTGTCCGTCTGTCTGTCTTCTACGACTTTTTGTTTTGCATGTTCCCACGTTTTGATATCATTCCCACTCCTTTGTCGTCCATGCTGTTCGTAAAAACACTTTTACGCGTTGTTTTGCCATTAGGTAAAAACTTCTTTTACACTCAGACTGATAGAATATATTATCTTTTACACTTCAGCGTGAGGCAACTCGATCAAAAGACTAACAGACTATCTGTAAGTCTGTCAACCTATCACCTATGTCTGTCTGTCTGTCTGTACAGTACATTTCAGATGACTATATATTTAAGTTAGAAAAGTCAATGTTGTTGTTGTTTCTACAGCGATGTTCTGCTGTCTTGTTACTGCAACATTAGATTAAATAACCTCACACTCTTGTGGTTATTTCAGTAAAAAATTTTGCACACTAGTGCAAAAATATAATCTTTCTACAGCATCCGTCTCTTGGTCTGTCTACAGAATATTTCAGCTGCCCGCATGTTACATCATGATAAATGCGTCCTTAAATCTATTTATTCAGTATTTTTAGTGCAAGTTTATACTATTCATGTTTCTTCATTGCTTCTCGTCTCCCTCTGTTCCTCTATGTTACTGCAAAAGTGCAAATTCCACTGCTAGGGAGAAATAAAGGTTTCATCTATTGATTTAAATTGATATGTCTATCTTTCAGTTCATCAGGGGCAGTTCAATTGGAAAATTATCCTCTCATCTGTTCTGTTCTCTGATCTCTCACGCCACTATTTTATTCTTCCTTATTCTGTATTCTCATTACATTTCCATTCATTGTATGATTAAAAAGCATGTTTATCAATATTTTGGTATTTGGTACTCCTAAATATTTATTGAACTCCTTAATATTATCTATCTATCTATCTATCTATCTATCTATCTATCTATCTATCTATCTATCTATGTATCTATCTATCTATCTATCTATCTATCTATCTATCTATCTATGTATCTATCTATCTATCTATCTATCTATCTATCTATCTATCTATCTATCTATCTATCTATCTATCTATCTATCTATCTATCTATCTATCTATCTGTCTGTCTGTCTGTCTGTCTGTCTGTCTGTCTGTCTGTCTGTCTGTCTGTCTGTCTGTCTGTCTGTCTATCTATCTATCTATCTATCTATCTATCTATCTATCTATCTATCTATCTATCTATCTATCTATCTATCTATCTATTTGTCTGTCTGTGATACTGTGCCTGCTTCTTGTTGCAATCGAGCTGGATGTCACATTTTGAGGCTACAAATAGAATAGGGTAAAAGTGGATCTTCAGGTGCAGTTGAACCGAACAATGTTGACTTGTATCATGACTGAGACGTTTCTCTTCCCCAGGTAAAAGATGGCAAAGACTGTTTTAAAATGCGAGGGCTGGCTCCGCTGCGAATGAGACGCTGACAGAAGGCCAGTGAATGATTAGCAACCTGAAAATCCTCAAAGACTGTCTCAGGGAAGAGTCAACGCTGGTGTTACACACACACACACACACACACACACACACACATACACACACACACACACACACACACACACACTCGTACACATGCTGGATCAAATAATGGAACCAAAGGCGGGACTATTTATACTTGACTGGGAATTGAAACATAAGCCTTTCAAGGATGCAGTGCATTTTGTTGAAACTTATGAGTTTTGTTTGTTTTGTTTTTTTTTCCTTCCTAACATAAATGTTTTAAATAAAATATATTTTAGCAAAAAGTAAAAGCTTTCATTTTCCTGTTTTCCCATTTATTTTTCCATTTATTTCCTTACATGGGGCACCTTTTGTACGTAAAAAGAAATCGAATTAATGTAAAAGTATGACCTATAATGTGACCTATAAATATGAATATGTTTAGATTAATTTTTGATGGAAATTTATAAAAATACAACAAAGGCAGAAGTTACAGTGTAACATAAATTCCTAGGAGATGTGTCATGAGCTCCATGTGCATTTTCTCACCCAGATTATAAATACATTTTTGTCTTTATGTAGGAATGTATAGATAGCTCTTCTCTACACAGACGCAAACAGGTTTCCATTGTTTCCAGTAACATTGCCAAAATGTTGTTTATGAAGCTTGCAGGGCCAAAGCAAAGGTTCAGGGTTTCTGGTGTCAACGACTGGTGTATTTTTTTCCAGCTCTCACGATTGGTGTTTTTTGAAGTCTGTTATCGATTAGTCACGGCAAATAGTAGCCCCGCTCTGTGCTCGGAGCCCCCAACACAGCTGTCGGTGTGTCAGAGGGATAAATCACTGCTGTGGGCCCAATGGACAGGGAGAGATGGGGTGAGAGGTCGGAGGTCGCGGTCGAGCCCAGAAGTAAAACCCAGATAGGATGCAATCATGGTAAATGGTGCAAACGTAATGCTGCTGTTGATCTGGAACATAATTTGTCATTTCTATGAGTGTGTTTCCCGTTAATGGAGTAGTGTCAGCAGAGGATTGACTCCCACACACTCACTAGCGCAAAGATAAAACTTTTTTTTTTATTGTCTTCCTCAGACTGCTTTTCTCTCGGAAACTTTTCATAATATTTCAGAGGTAAGTCTTGCTAAGCAAAAGCAGGCGGGTCTCCGCGGACCTCTATAGGAGTCATCTCCGGTCTGAAAAAGACACTACGGTGATCGCTCCAACAGGCGGGCTCAAGCTCAGACACTCAGACAGCAGAGCACAAGTTCCTGTCTGGTCTGTTCCTGTCAAGTTCTCTACCTTGTCCTCAGAACCAGAGAGGGAGGGTCCCCGGTGGCACAGGAGGCTGTATGGAAAGTGAATTTTAAGACAGTTAAAGGTGCATGTCCGGGCTCCCCTCACCACCCACTCCGACCCCCCCATCCCCCACCTGCACTGTCAGCCTAATTGGAATTTGCTGTGCTAAGTCCTGTGTGCTCTGGGCTACGGGCCTCCTCAAATGGCTCCCCGAGGCCCGCCCCCCCCCACCACCACTGCAGGAAGATGTCACGGAGGCACAGGAAGGGAAAACAACGCGCGGCCGACCTCTCTGAGGAACTCTCTGTGCGACGGGCTTTGGGTCAACGCCAGTCTTGACATCATCCGGCGCTGGGACCCAGATGTACGGCTCTCTGGTGGTGCTTCTCAGAGCTAGCGAACCAAACAGTGACTTTTCAACAAAGTCGGATGGAGGGACTTTTTTTTACCCCCCCTACTAAGATGACAGGTAACAAAATTGATGGCGGAGCCTATCAAGAGAGATGTGGGGAGGGGAGAGCAAAGGCAGCAAATGTGGTGTGGATCTGTTTAACATGTCTGACAGGCCAGGATCCACCTTGGGAGCACTGCAAGGGTTTACTGCTTCACTTTGGTGAGTTTTTCCTCTTCCTCTGACCCTCACATCTCTTAATCCCCACAGAGATTCAGTGCAGGAAGGAGTTCTGCAGGGGTGAAATAAAGCTAAGCAACCTCTGCCAGAAGAAAGACCTTGATAGTCCGTGCTTGTTTTGTGAAAGAGAAAAATATACACCCTGACAGAATATGTCTCTTTAATTATGCTTTGCTGCAATATTATGTCATGTTATGTCATCAGGGATAAAACCTGAGCTCACCCTGCATCCAAATACACATGCACCTTTGTAACATAACGACAAAAATAATTTAAGAAAGAAAGACTTCAAAGCTGTTCTGCACAGAAAACAGAAAACGCTGACTGAAAACATGAACAAAAACAAGAAGTTAAGTGCTACGTGTTCCCCATAATTTTAAACCAGGCAACAACATCTTACTTCCAGAAATCTTGTCAAGTGAAATTGTCTTGCTGGCAGAGATTTAGTTTTAAAGATTTAGTTTTAGTTTCATTTAGTTTAGTTTTCGAGTGTTAATTTTTTTTAGACACCCCTACCTTTACATTTAGATGTATGTGCTGTACTTGAGACTTGTCCAGGGTGTATTATATGTGCTGGGATAGACTCCAGCCCATCCACACAACACTGTTAAGTTACAAAGGCAGGTAACTAATGGATGGATCTTCACCTTCACTGCTTGTTGAAATATTCACTTATATTATCGTGTTAATAACAGACTGCAACATCACGTGGCTCGATCATTCCACAGATGAACATAGATCCAGGATTAGGCAGTAAAGACAGATTTGTCAAACACCTGATTGTGTTGGACAAAGTGTACAATAACGGCAGCAATAGGAAGAATAGCACAAACACCAAGAGCACAACAGCCTGATGTTGTGCTGATGCCGGGTAACCTGGTGTTGTGTCGATACTGTATTGACCCAAACTGGATCAGCTGTGACCCGAAGATTTTCCTGGTGCGGGGATTTAAACCTGAACAGAGTCGCAGCAACAAACTTTATATCAATTTTTTAGAAGACGTGTAGAGGATTTGATTACCAGGGGGCTGCGCTGCAGCAGCGGAGTTCAATAAAGTCCAATTGTACAATAAAGTCCACTTTAGAGTAAACCAATAAACTAGAGCTAAACAATATTGAGGGCGTAAAATGAGTCTTCTTTATGTCGCCCATTGAGGAGCCTCATCGCACAGTGCAGACTGCAGTTTTATGTTCTTGTCTCTACCAGAGGAGAGAGTTATTTGTGCATAAATGAAGAAGAAATTGACATAACGGAGCGTCTCAGCCTGTTCACGTTGATCTAAACAAACAACTGAAGGGAAAACAGTCGCAGTTAGGAAGCGGGCTGTAATGGATCCTGCTGAGCAATGGCTCCATGAAAACATCTTTACAGATTAGACACAAATCACTGCTGTGACAGCTCAAACGTGTTCCTGTTCTTTCCTCACCAAAAGAAGAGGGGGGGAGGGCTAAAATAGATGATCCATAAAGGGGAAGGATGTAAAGCGTTTTTCCAACATCATCTGGGAGCGCTGTCCTGATTCCCAGATGGGCACTTACCTTCAGTATTTTGTAGTCGAGCCAGAGAGCTCTTGTTAGAACCGAGCCTGCACATGGTAATATTTTAATAGCTTTTTCTCTTAAAGTCTGTTTCAGCATGTTTCAAACACTGGCTGGCTGGGGAGATGGCCCCTCGCTCCACCTGCATGTCAAAGATATTAATGATACCTTGCTTCCGATTTTACTGAACATGACCACTTTCCTCCAAAAAGAAGGAGGAGGAGGAGGAGGAGGAGGAGGAGGAGGAGGAAGTCTGTCTGCTCGACAGACCGTCAGTTGAGCTTTTGTGAGACGGGGAAGGGGAGAGAAAAGCCTGCCTGACAAGCCAGTTATGTCTCCTCAAACATACAGGAACAATTGTTTTCATTTGCCAGAGACTTTGGCAGGGCCTTCAGACAGAGAAGGGGGGGGGGGGTGATGGAGAGCTGTACAGTGAAGAGGATGGGTGGGTGGGTGGGTGGGCGTGGGGAGCTGGCAAGAGGAAATCCCAGAGAAGAAACGAGGGAACAATGCGGATCGCAGAGACGCAGCTCTGTTCTGCTGCAGTCTGGGACAATCAAACCCCCAGCAGTCCACTGCCTGCCAAAGCCCAGAGGCCGAGGCGAGAGCCCGGTCGTACCCACTGAGAGGGGTTTGTTTCCTTAAATAAACAATCGCTAAGGAAGAGGACAGGAGTCATTACAGCCACTTGTAAGTGAAGCCATTCGTACAGAACAAAAAGCACCACGCAGGTAATGTCATATGTTCCCAGTGAAAATAAAAGTGCTCATTCTCTGGGACGCATGTGTGTGTGTGTGTGTGTGTGTGTGTGTGTGTGTGTGTGTGTGTGTGTGTGTGTGTGTGTGTGTGTGTGTGTGTGTGTGTTTGCATCAAGTAAATTGGGAGGTTCAGATAAAGCCACATTTATAATTACAGCACTGGGATATGCAGAACTATCATTTCAGTTTGTGAAATCTCATTTAAACCTGTAAAAGCAGGTTAATCCGTTTGAGAAGGATACATATTAATGAGTTGATCATAGATTAGAGTAAAATAGAATAAGAAGTCTTTAGTGTTATTACACTGAAACAGAAAATACGTAAGATACAACAAAATGGCAATTGTATGGTCTTGCCCCCTCCTCTACCTATGTATTTTACACTTTTAACCTTCCAGAATCTTTTATCCTACCTACTATAATAATAATAATAATAACTGCAACAATATTAATTATTATATTATCGATATTGTTATTATTTTAAGTGGTAATAGTATAATTATTGTAAGTTTTCATTGTTATTATTACCAGCACTAATATTAGTATTATCATATACAGTATCTAGTACCTTCATGTAGGAGATTAATAGCACATTATGTGCTACTTCAAAGGCACCAGCGTATATTCCCTGTGGAGTTGAGTGTTTTCATACAGGACGCACAGTTAACTGTGTTATTCCACAGATCTGAGGGTGTCACAGGTCGGTCCAGGGTCTTACTGTAAATCTGTGTGAATCATGAATCAACAGGAACAGACAGCCGTTTTCTTTGTCAGACACTTTTTTTAGCCAGTAAATCACACAAAGAGTCTGCCAAACACAGAAACTAAACATCAGGGAGTAAGAGATATTTGTCTGTGTGTAGTCTTATTGCTGCCATTTCTTTTATTACATTTAACATTTTGTTGCACTTTTTATAGTCTGCACAGTAACAACACTTTTAATGTCTTCAGGTGCCTTATTATGTCTTATTGTGTTATTTAGTTTCTGTTTTTTAAGGCTTCCTCGCTGCAAAGTCAATTTCCTCCTTTGGGACTGTAAAGATGTAATGGGAACAAACCTGAAAGTGAGACGTTTTTGTGGCTTTAGATTTTGTTTCAGGTGACCAAAATAAAACAATGGGACTAAAAAAAGACATTTGCTGAAATTACCCCTAACAATCGGGGCTCTGCCACAATGCACTGTTACAGTCAATCAAATAGCCATATATCTGTCATACCCCCGTAAACATGCAGAGTCTTCATGGGAAAGTCTCAGTGTGCGGGGCCAGTGGGGGAGACGGCGGAACCATTGGGACGTTTCATTTCGGCAAACGGAGCAAACAGCCAGAGGATTTCCTCAATCAGAGGCGAAAGAGTGTGCAGCGAACAACCTCGCTGACAGAAACATGGAGACCTGCGCCGGCAGCTGGGCGTGCTAACAACCTCTGGGATTTACTTTGGCGTGCAACACCCTTTAACTGCAGCCCCGACAGCCAGAATCAAACAAACACGCGCACACGTGCACCCATTCACATTCACACCGACTATGAAACCTTCGGAGAATGGCAGCTTTGATGAGACGTACGAGCTTCGGCCGCTCCTGTCACTGTAGGTGAAGTCCACGGTATTTCCTGATTGCACATAATCTGTCAAACTGCAAAATTCCCCCATGCTTGATTAAAATCTTTCTCCACAGTGCAGCAGTGGAGTATCGGAACATCTGCGGTGACCAAGGCGTGAATGATATGTAAAAAATGCAAAGACTCATGCTTTGCTATTTATTCCTCACGCTGAGATAACCCCCAATCATAAATCAAAGGCCCCACACAGCTGCAGCATGTGCTGTCCAATAGGAAGTGGACAAAAACAGAGAGAGAGAGAGAGAGAGAGAGAAAAAAGATCATTTCCACTAATGATCTATGGTGAAATGAACAAATTTCTACATCCTTGTGTTCGCTCGTGCCAGCTGCTGCTGAATGAGGCATTGTCTGATGCAGATGGTGGAATCCAAAGACCTCACAGTTCCCTTTTCCATAAAGCCAAACTGCTATTAATAACCATATATCGACCTCCTTGGTCAACAAGAGCCACACTTACAAATAATATGCTTGAAGGAAGACAATGGGGAATTCCCTGCAATGAAAACAACAGGATGAGCCAGACTCATAAGTGTGTGTGTGTGTGTGTGTGTGTGTGTGTGTGTGTGTGTGTGTGTGTGTGTGTGTGTGTGTGTGTGTGTGTGTGTGTGTG
The DNA here is from genome assembly GCA_029224185.1 of Karalla daura. NCBI lineage: Eukaryota > Metazoa > Chordata > Actinopteri > Chaetodontiformes > Leiognathidae > Karalla > Karalla daura. The sequence goes on along the minus strand of CM055193.1, from coordinate 12,507,515 downwards.
TACCACCAGTCTAACTGAGCAACAGTAAAGCCAGTTGCAGAAAACCTTTTGTGAACCAGTTGCATCAAATTTACATGCAAAAGGTTTTCTTATTTAGGATGATTTCATCTGACTTTTTTTTTTACACTTTTACTTACATAAATGAGTCATTCAGAAGAAACAAATGCACTGATTTCCACCTTTTCATGATGACATCAACAGAATGATGCAATCTCACAGGAGATAAATTAATCCTGATTCATCGGACTACAGACTAATCCATAATCAACACATGCTAACAAACATCCCTGTTATCCCTCCCTATTAAAGCTCAAGTGCAAATCCTACAGAGATGTTAACATATTTGGCCGTTCTGTTTTAATTGCTTGGTTATTTTATTGTCCTGGGCAGCACAGTGTACTGGTGGATAGCACTCACAGTACGAAGGGATCTCTGGTTTCTTGAAACGTGTATGTTGAGGCCAACTGGAGATTTTTCCATCCTCATTAAAACTGGTTCTTCAAAACCTTTTAAGAGACCAGTGGAGAGTAACAGAATAAATCTGTTTAAGGGCCATTCTCACATATACATGCATCACACAGCCTATCAAGGATTAGTTTATATAGAAGGGTTACCAACAGCCAAACCCACAAAATTGAAAATTATGTTCTTTATTTTTTCTTGTTTTCCATTGTTAAAACCTCTTTGAAGCCTGCTGCATGTGCTGAGAGTCCCAATACTCAGAATCCTTCCTCATTAATTGCATGCATGCATCTCAGGCTCCACATGGTGGCATACTTTCTCAGAAAGTAAAGTCAACCTCACCATAGGTGGGGGTCTTCACTTCACCCTCCATTCAAATGTAATTCATCGGAAACTAAGACCCAGACTTGAAGTGAAACAAAGAAATCCACGGCTGAGTGCCACGCAACAAAATGCGAGCTACAAATGACGAGTGAGCGATGTCTAAGAGGCTGTTGTTCATTAAGGTGGGTTATCTATGATTTTTATTTCACTTTTTGGGTTCTATACTTACATTTAGTGATTCAGAGGACATTTTCATCCCAAACCACTTACAAATCCACTGTGGAGATTGTCATTCGTCCAGGCCGTTGTCATCTAGTTAGGAGAGTTCAGGCAACTGGACGTTTGTCTTCCAGACTCAGCACAAGTCCAGTTGCCTCGACTCCACAGCTAACCTGGGCTAACATTCAAGTTCTGTATCTTTTATTCACCTACAACCGCGAGATGAACAGCAGTAGGTCAGGCCACTGATGCCGCGCTCTCTGTTTGATTACCTCAGCTGCTGCTGGCATATTTCGTCACCCAGAGCTCTGCAGAGATCCGTGCAAACTGCAGCGACAATGTCGTGCTCGAGTGTCTGAACTTCACCGTCAACAAAAGCAACTTCCTCTCGCTGACATGGTACAAGGTCAGTGGTCTCCAGGGCTGACAGAAAGAACAGGAGTTGTGTCTTTGCCCGTCTGTGAATGATACGTATGGACGTGCACAGACTAATATCTCGGTTTTTGGGTGTCACCCCGAGCAGGTCAGCAACCAGACAGAGGACGGTAGGCTAGGCATTATCAGGAGGAGCGATGAGGGGGACAGACTGTTCAGCGACTTCAACCGGGCAGCCAACATCAGCGAGAGCCACAGCCTGTTCCTCCCCGACGTGAGGCCCGAAGATACAGGCACATACGGGTGCTGCATCATGGCAAATGTAGGGGGTCTAAATGTGGATTACCTGGTGAACCTCACCATCATCAATGGTGAGCTGTGAATCCACTTGTTCAATACAGCACGTGGATTACAGGATTTTGTAACGTCTTGTCATGCTTTCCATCAGTCTTGAAAGTTCAACAACAGGATCCAAGTCTACAATGTATTTGTCTTATGAAGTCGTTGCATTTCAGACCCTGCTTCCTGGACGGGGTTGGGAAAGAGTTTGAAAATGTATTCCTCGATAGAAAAAAATCATCCAAATGAAAGCAAAATAACTGGAAAATATAACTGTAACTCAATTACCATCTAATTTAACTGTAACTGGAATGCAGATTCTCATACATTTCTTATTCTAAGAATATGTAACCTTGTTACATATATTCTATTGCTCCCCAACACCGACCATGGACACGCACATGATTTAAGTTAACCTTGTTGAGTGTGACATATCAGATGTTTTTACTTGACAGGAAGGAAGTACTTGCTCAAAACAAATCATAGTCATTGAGAAACAAGAGCTTCAAATTTAGTTTTCAATCAAATTTCTAAATTTACACACACAGAAAAATGTGCTGAGCCACATCAAAAAGCAGGAAGCAATGCTTGCACAACATTTTCTCCTGTTTCTGTGACACTCTTCTGTGTCATTTACTATAAGAGCACGTTCTACCACTAAGTCAAGGGAAAACAAAAGTTGGCAATCTTGTTATAATTAACTGACTTACAATGCCAGCCTGGCAAATTTCAAAAGCAAAGACAAGGACAAAAGCATCAAGTCCAGTCCAGCAACTGAAAAGGAAAGCTGTCCAAAGCGAGACTTGGTTTTGGAGGTGTGTAGCGTGATACATGCAGTATGAAGACCGTGTGTTGTACTTGGCTGCTGATGCTGGATGCTGTCTTTAGTCAAGACGTGAAGGTCCTTGTAGAGTTTTTACAGCCAGGTTTCAACCATCAAAACAGTGATGAGTTGTGAATGGAGTCGAACGCACGCTATGCGCATGCACCTTGGTATACAGTATCCCCATAATTCATTTAGGGAAGGAAGGATGCTTTTCAGCAATTAGAAGATGTGAATGGAGAAAGATTTCTGTACTGAAAACCAAGTGTTGCTTTGAAATTGACTGTAAAATGTTGACATGATATCAGATCAGCACAGAGGCTCATCAAACCGAACTATTTGCAGACTGTAAACTGTTTGATGATGTCTCCGTCTTTTGTCCCGTAGTAACACTGCTTTCTCTCTCTTCTGTCTTTCTTTGATCTGAAAACAGAGTGCGAGGTCCTGTCTGACAAAACTGACTCCAGCCAGTCAGACCTGCCGCTCTTGTGGAGCATCATAGTCTGTGTGGCAGTGACTTTCTGCAAAATGATTTTCTCTCTCATCAGCATTTGGGTAAATAAACTGTCATTTGTTGAGCACTGATTCAAAGTTTAGGCTTAAATTGGTTGTCAAGCATAAGACCAAGGTTCTTAACAACACAGAATCACTGGTCTATGAGAAAACAGACAAAATGTCAACATCTCTATTCATCTGTTTATATATTTTTTCTTCTAGAAATTGACCCGTATCCAGTGAAACTGTGAAGAAATGTTGAAGCTATTTGTTTTCTTAAATACCTCTGATGAAATGTAACCGTACGTTTATGACATCATACAATAATTAGGTCATCTCACCTCACCTTTTCCATTCTCACTTGTATTCCCACTTGTGACATTTGAGGTTAAGATATGTGTGTGTGTGTGTGTGTGTGTGTGTGTGTGTGTGTGTGTGTGTGTGTGTGTGTGTGTATGTGTGTGTGTGTGTGTGTCACATGTAGGACTGACTAGTGCAACCGCTGCTTTTACTTTCTCAGAAAAAGAGAAGTCATGCAACGTTTTCTTTGTCACGTTTTGAAGCAGAATCCAAGCAAAGATTTTATCAATTCTTGCGTTTTGACATTTGGAAACTCAAGAATGGCAGTTTTCAATTCACAGACGTTGAGTTGTCTGCACAAACCGCTTTTGTCAGTAACCTTTTGAAACTTCTTGCCTCTTACCTGGTTTGAAAGGGGGGTTTTGAAGGTGGCTTCACAGAAAGGCTCTCTGAACATCCTATTTCAGCAAAAGCACATATATTATATTTAGATGGAGCCTTAAATAGACTTCAAAGAACTCGACAGACAGCCATAGTAACATGACGTTTGTACACCAACCAACTCACAACTTTTTGTACCTGTACCAGTACTTCCCCCCACACAGACAGTGCAAACAGAGCTGAAATTTTCCCTTTTGTTTTCTGATTAAAGACAATAACCCCCTGACAGTCATAGTAGTATGGAGATGCATGATGATCATGTGTACAGAAACAATTGTGAGCCTCCTCTACCAGAACCAGATCCCTCTATAACCTAAAACTTCACATACTGTAGGCGAGCTTTCACACTTTCAGAACCCCCCCAGCCCCCGGAGGTGAGAGGGCATTTTCCCAGTTGAATTAGTCACCAAACTGATGTTCTGTGCTGTTTTTTTTTCTCACAGGTAACTGAAGAGGTTCGCAACAGGGCTTCAAAACGACGGCAGTATAACTTTTACTGATGACGATCATGCTGTGAGGGGCAAATAAAAATAAAAATTATCTGTGGCTCAAAAGAGGTCAACCTAACCAGAGAGAGAGCGAGAGAAATGAGAGGATGTAGGACATGGTCTGGAGAACCAAAACCCCCTGACGTTGCCTGTCTTGTGTGGTCTGTTTTCCACACAGACGACAAGTTGTATGACGTTGAATATGACAAACTGTGATAACTGACTATGGAAGGTTTGAATGTCTTCTCGTATGATATGTGTTCACATGTATACTTTGTATAGTATTGTACAGACTTCTGACATGCTTGTCCAATAAAGTTTAAATGGCAAACAAGAGATATTTCGACACGTTATGTTGGGTTAGATGCTACGTTTTCTTGACTCACTTTCACACTTTGCAACTTGTGGTTTTCATCCTCCCCATGCTGCTGAGGCAGAATTTCCTGTCATAAATAAGCACGACATGGCCCTTGTAGAGGAGTGTGTCGTTCTTGTTTTGGAAGTCAGAGTGCAGGCCAGCATGCTCTCTAGTCTCTATTGACATTTCCCTGTTGGGGATGCAAAGAAATCCTGCAGACACCTGTGGCGGAAATCCACCAATCATCACACGGGAGTGAACTTCTACCAACCAGGTCCCCTGGTTTGTGAGCCTGCAGCAACACAGAAAATGGATCACTGCCTTTGAAGGGATTGACTTAAGATCATACCAGAGGCGAGGCGTCTGACTGAGAGCTGCTCAGCAGGTGCAGTGTGAGCAACATGCGCACAGACCGCCATCTACTGACACAACGTCTCACAACACCACAGTGCAAAAATCTGACAGGATTGTGGCATGTGCAGGGGTGGAATAATCAAAAACATTAACATAAAAAAAAGATATCCATTCATTATCTTATCTCTCTGCAATGGACCATAGACACATAGGGAGATGGACTTTCCATCTATGATGCTGATGTGTACTAATAATTGAAATACAGCCAACTTCTAAATGATGTGTCACCAACACAGTCATTTGCCTTGCACAACCACATCAGAGGGTGTAATCTGGGTTTTCAAAGTAAGAATATGACCCATCATTTTAACCATATAATTATGACTAATAGCGTGCACTCAAGTGAAAAGACAGTGACGGTGGTTTCAGGTAGAAATCACAACTCCTGAGCAAGGAGAGCTGTGTCATTGTGAGTTCAAACATTTGTCCAGTGGTCCTAAAGTCATTTAAACTAAGCTCGGTGTGAATCATTTAGCCAGGGGCTTAGACTGACCTTGGGTTAACACTTCTTTTATAACAACTATTTCCCCATAGATATAAAAGTGTGGGGGGGGGACTACTTAAAAACTGTGTGTTGTTCAACATTTTAAGTCTCAAATTGGGAAACCTGTCAGTCATGCAGCTAACCATCTCTTAACTATTTGTCACCACCCTCCGAGGAGTTAAACAGTACGAGAGCTGTTAATCTCTGCTCCCTGCTGCCAGAGGCTTCAAAGTGCGTCCTGACTGGCCCCAAGTCTGCAGCCCAGTTTTTCCAGAGCGGAGCTGAAGCCTGATCCCGGAGATGAAAATATCTGTTGTGTCCAAGAAGTTGTGGTCTGTCCACAAACAGCTGATTCTCCTGCTCACTCCCCTGCTGTTTCTGCCTTTGCTCTTCACTCTGCCGGAGAAGGTGAGCGGCTTTGCATTTCCAGCGTTTTCCATGAATAGTGAATGAGTCCCGTTGGTTCATCACACAGGAGGCGAGAGCCCTCCTGCCTACTAAGAATGTATGAAAAGAGTTCAGGCGAGAGCTTAAAGGATCTGAAATCAAAGGACTTTTTCTGTTTAATTAAGTATCAAAGTTTTACACGATCGACTAAATAAACACAATAGTCAAACATGATTAGTTTGATTATTTTGTCTTATCAGTTTAAGTCATATTGGTATCTTGAGTAGAAGCATTAACAAACAGTTCTCAAATACAAATACAGAAAATTAAATTAATGAGAGTTTTTAAGTAATGTCCCTGACGTGACATGACATAAACTGAGTTTTGGCTTATTAAAATAAGATACATGTGTTTATATCAACTTATTAAGTAGTTATAGTTGTATTTATGTAACAGTAAACTATTTTCATGCATTTTATTTTGATATAGTGACAAACGTGCTTCTTATTCTGATTGACTGTGACACAAAGTACATCCTGCAATTCGACTCATTTGCATCCGTTCTTGCATGCATGCTTTCTCTTGTTTTCCAAACATGGCTGAATGTTAACCACCACATGTTGCTTATCTTTTAGGAAGGAAAATGTCTTTATGTGGTGGTGCTGATGGCTATGTTTTGGTGCACAGAGGCCCTCCCTCTGGCTGTCACTGCGATGCTTCCAGTCTGCCTCTTCCCAACACTGGGAATACTTCCATCCAAGAAAGTATGCCCTCAGTACTTCCTCGAAACCAATTTTCTCTTCCTGAGCGGTCTAGTGATGGCCTCGTCCATCGAGGAGTGGGGCCTGCATCGCAGGATAGCCCTGAAGGTCCTTAGTATTGTGGGAGTTAAACCAGCATGGTGAGGAAAACTGCACACCCAAGAACCCTTTTAACTAGTTTTGTTGTACGTTTTCTCTCATATTTAATGGATACAAGGAAGGCATTGTATATCTTTTCAAACCAAACACACCTTTAAGGTGTGTGTTTCATACATAGTACAACAAGATTCCTATCATAAACCAGGGCAATTGTACATATTCATGAGCTGAGGTTTTCGGAGCAGAAGGTGTTGTGACAGCTACAAAAGATGAATGCCAAAAAGCAAAGCAGCAAACCGAGAAAGTTATTATCTTTCTGCTGCCCCAAAGCGATTTTGGGGTCTGTACCTTACCAGACCTTGACTGTGGTGCCCTCTCGTCAACATAAAATTGAAATATAAAAGTTCAGTTTCAAGCTATCCATGCCCTACCATAGCCAGGTGATGTACCAGATAATCTTGTTCCACAACAGCATGGAAGACAGCTATGAGCCAGGCTGTTCATGATATACATTTCAACTGTTTCAGCCATTCTCATACCATTCTGCAACTGTCAATACACAAGACTAGTATTAATCTGGTCCTGAAAATTGCCTCTAAAAATATGCAAATAAATGTGGCACCAAAATATGATGATGCTTTTTTAGGGAAATATTGAACGTTTTAATCTGAAATGACCAATTTTGACTATTTTTTCCTGATTTACAGTGATTTATGGTGATGTCATTGTGATGATTGCATTATTTTTCCAGGCTCATACTGGGGATGATGTTGACTTCGTCCTTCCTGTCCATGTGGCTCAGCAACACCGCCACAACGGCCATGATGCTTCCTATCGCCAGCGCCATCCTGGAGAGTCTGTTTGGAGACCTCGAGTCCCTGAAGGAGAAGTGCAAGTCCATCGACGATCCTGAGGACGACATAATCAACGGTACTCTCTATGTTGCAACGAATCTAATTACAGTGCTATTTGTTATGACTGTTATGACTGATATTGTTGGTTATATCCCTTATTCCCTACGTTAAAAGTTTGGTTTGGTGATGGATAGATGCAGATGTGTATTGAAGATCAGATGTGTTTATGAGCAGATGTGTGTAGCCAGTTGTGTTAATAAACAGTTATTTTTTATACATTTCAGCATATCATTCTCAAGATAATCATCTTTCAGTGTTGCATTTGAGTCAGTGAATGTTATTTTAAGTGTCAAAAGTGTAGACACCTTGTTCAACACAATGCCACGTGTTGTACTATATTAACTATGTCCTTTTGAGTTGGAAAGATGCCTAATCCAACGTATGAACTTTGTACAGTTTTTCCAATACACTTACACAGACTCTTTGGAGACACAGTTAGCCAATATTCATGTAGTAAGTGTTTAAAAATGCTGGATAGACTTAAAGTCATGTATTGAATAAAGCAGAGGCTGACCGGTCTCAATGGGCTTAAACGTGAAATTATAAATTTAATTAAATAAAAAAATCAAGTAATGACACAAAACTTCCTTTTATTTCCTTCAGGTCAGTCTACGGTGAAGCTACATTCACTGCCATCGATGCCTACGGAAAAACAAATACTGTCAATAGATGGGTGAGAAAAACACTGGGACAGTGGACAATCCTGTTCTATCAAACTGAAACCATGTTGATTAAACAGAGGAATTTTTTAGCTACTTGTAGTCAAATGCTTTTTTGTTTAATACCAAATGTTGATCATGTGGTTGATACTTTTTAACTCCCCGAGTAGTATGATGCATTTACTGACACACTCTTCTTTGCAATATTGTAATTACGTCTCTTGCTGCTCTCAAAGGCCGGATGGGATGGAGCAGAGTGACTTCAGGACGTCCGAGGAGAGCCGCAAAGAGGCGCAGTATCAGATGCAGGTGTGGAAAGGCTTCCTGATCTGTATCCCATACGCTGCCAGCATCGGAGGGACCGCCACGCTAACAGGCACCGCGCCCAACCTCATCCTGATCGGACAGCTGAAAAGGTAGCTTTCTGTCTTGACAGTGACAACTCTGCATGATGGAAACTTCTTTTTTTTTGTTAACGCAGCCTGTTTGCTTCACAGCTACTTTCCAGACTGCGACCTCATCAACTTTGGATCCTGGTTTGCCTTCGCTTTCCCGCTCATGCTTCTCTTCCTGTTTTTGGGATGGCTCTGGATTGCGTTCCTCTATGGGGGGTTGAATACAAGGTAATATATCAGACATTTTCATGCTGCAGATGAAGAAATAATGTGGGGAAAAGTTAAAAAAATGATTAATTTTAAAATGTATTATTGTTGCTTTATCTCTAATCCTCATCTCCTCCTCAGATTGTGCCTCAAGAAAAATGACAGGCGAGCCCAGGCAGAGGCCAGAGCCAAGGCTATGATCGAGGAAGATTACAGAAAATTAGGGCCCATAAAGTGAGGACTCGTGTATGTCTTCAAATCTCAAGCAATACAGGGTGAATGAGTCTGTTTTCGCCACAGATGCATTTACTTTCTTTTCAACTACGTGCTCATTTTCAGTTTCGCAGAGGGGGCGATATCTTTCTTTTTTGTGCTGTTTGCCGTCCTCCTGTTCACACGAGATCCCAAATTTGTCACCGGCTGGTCCGTGTTTTTTAAGAAAGGGTAAGAACTTCAAAGTTGATGATACCTGTGTTATATATATATACCTTTGTTGACATTTCCCCACTGTGGGACGATTAAATGCAGATCCTGTTCTGTTATATTCTGCGTCACTTCCTGCTTCATCCGGGTCATCACATCTTTACGTTGACACATGTCTGCTTGTATTTTCTTCCCCTCCCCTCGCTGCAGGTACGTCTCAGATGCAGTGACTGGTGTGATCATCGTGTCCATACTGTTCTTCTTCCCCTCACAAAAACCATCTCTGAGCTGGTGGTTCGACCCTCAAGGTTAGTGAGCTCTCACCACAATATGCACAATATAAAAAGTAAGTAGGTGGCGGCTATAGGAACTGTTTCAAAACAAGTTAATATTGATATCTAATCATTGGCAAAAGATTGGTAACCAATGGCATCCAGTGTGTGTCTCTTGCACAGTGAATGCAAAAAACCTTCAAATCAGCTGAGGAATGTTAATAATGTAGATTAGAGAGTCTGAGCAAATTTCCCGTCTGGAGCTGAAACTACAGTTTCTCTGTTTGTGTGATTAGAATAATCTCTCAGAGCTATGCTGTCACACTTTGGGCTTTTTGTTTGTGTGTCACTGTGCAAACTTGGGAGCATGCGCACAAAGCGTACACGTGTATTTTGTGTGCGTTGGAGTGTGTGTGTGTGAGTGTGTGTGTGTTATTGTGTATATTATGTTCAGCTGGTCAAATAAACCACTGCACGCAAGCAGCTCATGGGGTTCATCCGTTCCCTCTTGCTGTAGGTCAGATGTTAGAATAGAGGAGAATGCAATGTTGTGGGTCAACCAGAGTAAAATTTGGTCTTAATCACACTGAAGAAGAGAAATAAGCACAAGAAAGCAGGGTAAGTTTAAAGTAAAAAAAACAAACAAACATGAAACATGAATAAAGTCCTGGATTTGTGTTTGTTCTTTTCTTTTGAGGCTGATTGCACTTGATCTAAAGCATTTTGCAAGCTACCCGAGGCAACATGGACTAATCTCTGCCTCACCTCATTAATTTGCCAAAAAACACGCTTACCTTTTGGCCTGGTGGCCTGCATCAACATGGTGGAAAACAGAAAGCTCCCTTTAATATGACCAACATTAATAGCTAAAAATGTGTGAGAATGATATGTGTATATGGTATGTGCACCCTTAGAAAATTGCGTACTAAAACCAGAACACTAAAATGTTTTCTATTTTTCAGCTTCAAACACTCCATATGTGCCTCTGTTATCGTGGAAGAAAGCCCAGGACTCTGTTCCATGGAATATCATCCTGCTTCTTGGAGGCGGCTTTGCTATGGCTAAAGCTTGTGAGGTACACATGCTCTGTAATTCCAGTTAAACTTAGGAAAGTCATCTTAAGCTTCCACGTTCTTTCCTACTTCTTAAAGCCGTTATTTCAGATTGTAGGAAAGAGACTTTGCCACTGTACAGTAGAAATCCGGAGCTGCAGTCAGACAACAACTAGCTTAGCTTACTGTAGCCTAGCATACTGAATGTAAACAATGGGAAACTAGCCTAGCTGTGTCTTGATGCAACAAGACCCATCTGCACTCATTACCATATTATGTCTTTTTGATTTTGGTTGTTCTGCAAGAACAAAGAAATATACGATTAAATATTTTATGAGGAATTTTGTGGGTTTTGCTAGCTTGCTAAGGAACAGTGCAAAATCAAGCTGGTTTCTTAATTCCAACAAACAGCCTAGGATGTGTATCGATTGATATGTTTGCCTTGGAAGGTGCAGACAGGCACCTTTTGCCACTGCTGTACAGAGCTCGGCAAACAGTTTCCATGTACTAATCTGAAATGCTGCTGTTCAATATTTTGAAAATAACCTGAACTTTACAACTATTCTCACTAATCCACAGACAATCTAGCTGACAATATGTCTAATCGTTAAGTACAAAGTGTGGGAATTATTTTAAGATTTAGCTAATGAGCTCATTCTAAGCTCAAGAATTAATTAGCTTATTAAAGTTAACTTTCGGCTGAACGCACAATTTGTGAGTGCAGACAGGAGAAGCTCTCATGACTGTGTGGTAAACGCGTGCTGTTATGTGCGTCTCCTCTGTGCTGCTCCGCTCCGCTGGGTTCTCCTCTCTGCTTTGCTTTATTATGTTGTGCCATGATCTCTGACCCACGACCCCGGTCGTGTGGCGTTTGGCAGGAGTCGGGACTCGCCTCCTGGATCGGAGGCCACCTCCAGCCTTTGGCCGAGGTCCCTCCTGCCGCAGCTGTGATGTTGATCACTGGTTTCTTGGCGTGCTTCACTGAGTTCGCCAGCAACACTGCCACGATAATCATATTTCTGCCCGTCATTGCAGAACTGGTAAGATACAGAGTGTGAGACCGTGCTGATCTGTTTTTTCTCAGTGCTCCACACAGAAGAAGAAGATGTGGTAGACTCAGCAACAAGACGAAGGGTTTTGCTGTGATCTTGATCAAAGGATTAGTGAGCTTGTTAGACTCTTGCAATAACTGTGCTCAGGTCTGAAGCCTGTTAGACATTAACTGCTCCCACTAATCATTATCTGAGGCAAGACTGATTCCTATACTGCAAAATGTCCGCTCGAGGAATCGTTTACAGGATGTACAGGAGGTATTGTGTCATGAGAAATTATTTACACTACAGAACCACTTGACCATATCACAAAAAATATCCATATATATTATTCAGTGTTTGTATTTTTGTTTGTTTCTTCTGCTTTTGTCCTTTTAATTGTGTAGTCTCTTGAAAAAACAGTGGGCATTTTGGGGATCACTGAAAATATAGATTATGTACAAAGGTTGTGTGTTCTCCCTGTGATTATCTAGGTATATCCCAGTTGTCTGCAAAAACAGATGACCCCCTTAGTCTCAGAGATACTGTTTAAATGATAAATGACAGCCTTTTAACACAGAAAACTATTATGTTGTACACATTAGACCTGCTAAATACAACATCATTGTACATGTTCATGCACAGTGGAAGTAAAATGGCTCCAAAGTTTCACACCAAATTGGGGGAGTGCATTATTAATGGACTTCCTCTCTAGAATGTTAACTTGTGTTTGTGTCTGTAGGCCATCCGTGTGTCAGTGAACCCTCTGTACTTCATGATACCCGCAACAGTAGGATGTTCATATGCCTTCATGCTGCCTGTGTCCACGCCACCCAACTCCATTGCCTTTGCCTCAGGACACCTCATGGTCAAAGATATGGTGAGATACTGGATGCTGCAACAAGTTGTTGCCTCTTGTCTCTTGTCCTTATTGTTTGTTTGTTTGCTTGGTTTCTCAGGTGAAAACTGGCTTTGTCATGAACATCCTCGGTATCCTCTCGGTCTCTCTGGCCATGAACACCTGGGGCGTTGCCATGTTTGACTTGCGGTCATATCCAGAATGGGCTCATCCCATCAACAAGACTGCTGTTGGTCTGCACATGTCAACCATGCAGTCGCTCAATGCTACGATGTGACGACTCCCAGCATGAGCATGGAGGAGGAGATTGAGTTAAAATTGTGTTTTTTATCTATAAACAGGGACAAAATGTCAGAAGACTCCGGAGCCTCAGCTGTTACCTGTTATGATGACTTTAAAAACTTTATTATGCTCAAGTGTCTTAAGAGGCTTTCAAGCTATTTTCTTATGTTAGTTTTGCAACTCAGGTTCCAAAATAAGGTGGAACGACATGTAAAATCACAGTGTAACAGAATGCAATCATTCGACCAGAAGTTTGCATGTTCTCTCCACCTCTGGTTTCCTCTCAGAGTTCAGAAACATGCATGTTTAGACCACCGACCCCTCATTGTGAGTGTGAGAATGATTGCTGTATGCGTAGATCTTGAACCCCTGTGTTCAAAGTGGGTGAGACAATGAATGGATGAATCATGAGTGCTGAAACTTCATTGCACCTGTTTGAGACATGGCATCAAATTCACATTGAACGTTGTGAAATCCAAATTGCAAACACTGACCCTGACTTTTTTCATTTTTCCTTTTTGAATCAGAGTTGTATTTTTAATACAGGCTGCTTTATTTCACTCTCCACTTTCTTAAATCTGGATAGGAGAGATATTTAACCTCAACAACTGAATAGTTTTTTATATACATACATATATATATATATATAAATATATGAATAAACCTCTTGAAGAGTGTTTGTTTGGATGCTTCTAGGGTGACCTCTGCTGGAAAAATAGTGTGAATAATTCTGCTGTGAATAAAAACTGCTGTTAATAATTCTAATAAAAATGTAGATTTCTTTACTGAATTTACTTGGGAGAAGCAATGTTAGCTCAACCAGGAGAGTGATCACCATCAAGACCTCCTCTGGTGAAGCGGAAATGGAAAAATTAGACTAAAAATTACTTAAAGATCATTGTTTATACAATACATTCGAAATCATTTCTATGTTCAAGTACAAATTCCCACTAATGAATATGTACATCTTGTTACAATGTGACCTAAATCTATCAACCTACTGTAACAAACCTACTGTAATAAATTGAATTTGTGTTATAAGTTGCATGTGCCGTCTGTATTTCTTGTGATGATGTAACAGATTTATTGTCAAGAGGAGGACCTTGTTATCGGAGTATTTGCAGCTGTGAAATTCTCGTTTTAGTTTAAAATAGGTTTTGATTAGCTGCTGCCTCACTACTGCAGGTTTCACACATATTTAACACATATCAGCCCCGGCATCCGCAAACCTAGCAGGTACACAGTTGTAAATTCTTTACTACATTTGTGCAGTTTAAGTCTTGAAGGCAGACAATAATGGCTAACTGGTGCAAGACTGCGATGGTTACTTAGTGTCCACGGAGTCGTGGTGCAGGAGGTCACATGGTGGCCGACTGCAGAACAGTGGACTCACACCTGCAGAGCGGTACAGGATGTTCTGGCTGACAGCACTGCACGAGTAACGTGGAAAAACACACTGCTTCCAATCACGTGCTAGTGTATTTGCCCCACTGTCCATGATGAATGAAGATGACGTATTTGTGTGTGTGTGTGTGTGTGTGTGTGTGTGTGTGTGTGTAGCAGATAAAGAGTAGACAGTGATTTTCCGACAGTGTCCTCAATATGCATCGAGTTTTACAGCTGTGCAGGAATGCTTTTCCTGAAGCAATAAAACTGTGCCAACAGAAGTGGATAAGCACTTACTATAACAATTTAAAAGTTTACTGATGGTATTGTAAAAATGACAAAGTCCCGCAACAAAAAGGACCAAATAAACATTTCGTATAGAGACACAGACACTGTAGAGTACAGCATGGCAGTAAACAGTGTAATATTAGAAGTTCCCTTCATTCACACACTTCCTGGACAAAGTGTGTGTTTACATTTTTTCAAGGTTCAAATCATGAGAGTCTCTCTGTGTGGAGTTTGGATGCATCTCCATGTATGCATGGGTTTCCTCACAGACTCCACAGTCAAAACACATCCATGTTTAACTCGATTGGAGACTATAAGTCGGTGTGAGAGTGAATGGTTTGTGTGTCCTGCGATGGCCCACAATCTCAGGTGTGACCCACCACCGGGGTTGCCCAACCTGGCTGCCAGGATGAGGGTGATCCGAGGAGATCCGGGATCTCAGCTCAAGGACCACAACTGGACTAGATTGTGGGTAGGACCATCTGGGATCCCAACCCTCATCCTTGCTTCTAATCATGGTCCCGGCTGTGCTCCCCAGCCTGAGAGCCTGATGTGTCCTCATTAACCAGGTGGGGTTGGGATAATTATGGGAATGGGATAATTGCCCCCTAATATAATAATAAACGTTTCACAGCTTTTGCACACACTGGGGGGATCAGACTTCAGTTATAAATCATTTTAAGATATCAACCCCAGCGATTAGTCTTGTAAACAACTACAGCCGCTATCTTATGTAAACTAACAGTTACATATTAGGAACACAAAAGGTTTTGTGCAGATCGCATAGGTTAAAAAGTTGGGAGTCAGCTTGTAAATATACAACCGATAAGACAAAATGATGTTCAGCACGTTCAATAGCAATATCAGCCTCACTAACACCGAGCTACTAATTAATGTCATGATGTTACTTTTAAGAATCTGAGTTCCTCCTGTGGTTATTTTCAGACGTATGTGTCAAGCTGGAGAAAAAAGTGTGGGCAGCGTGTGTCAGGTGACCAGTGCGCCTGAGTGCAGTCTTCTTTCCACCTCCGGCAGAGAAATGTCATAGAAAAACCTTCTGGTGTCAACTCATCACTGTCCTGGAGGACTGAATAAACCTGGTGTGTTGGCGTCAGAATGTTAACACAGTGTGTGGGCTAAAAAGAAGTTAATAAAAATGGCATTAAATCTATGTGACAGCACCCGTGTTGCACTGACACTGTCACGTGTTGTGTGTGTGTGTGTATGTGTGTGTGTGCATGACTTCATCCCCCTTCCATATGATTTTGTGTCACGTATTGTTTTTGGTCATGTTTTCTTTCTTTTTTTTCTTTTTCTTTTTTTTCCGTTTCCTCTCGTGAGAACTTGTTGGCAGCAAACAACATGACGCTGACTGTTCAGCAAAGTTCCCCTTTCATCTCACATCTCCCAGCGCTCACAGGTCCTGTTCCTCCTTCGGCTCATTATTCCCACGGACAAAATGAAGCTCATCACTGCGAAAGTCCTCGCACCGCTCAGGTAGGAACTTCCAATTAAAATCATTTTTAGCTTTCAGATCTGATCTGTCTGACTGTCGATCTATTATGGTACCACTATGTTGAAAAGACATCATATTTCAATATATAAAATAGAAAAGCATGTGTTGTGTTGTCTGTGACCATGATATAAATTCTCAAATGAGAAAAAAAATCTGTGGACAGTTTTGACACCTGACCTGAAGCTTCCGAGCTAAAGAAAAATGCTATTCTAGTAAATGATGGGTCGATTTGAAAAAGAGGATTTTTTCATATCAAAAAGTATGGATCATATGATATGAGTCTCTTTTCTTCAGTATTTTTTATCCCTCTATGACAGCAAAAGTTTTAATGAGCAAATCAAAGAATGGTTTTAAATAGCGCAGCTCTTTGTTCCTGCTCAAAGTCGGAGATATTTGCATTGATGGTCATTTCAGCTGATCACAGGTTAGTATTGATCATTATTACTGATCATGGGTTTCAGTTTCAGTCCAGTTTAGGCAAAGTGTTAACATGCGTTGTATATCCAACAGCTGCAGCAGAAGATGGGAAAAATTTGAGCAACCGCAAACCTTTACACATTTTTGTGATATTTGTTTAACACTGCATGTGACACAACCAAATATATGCATGCTAGGTTTTTATTTATTTTTTCATGGGCCAAGATGACCCAGTGAGGTCAGAGCTCAGAGGTTCACTCAAGGCTTCTTAAAAAGCCGAATGAATCTTTTCCTCAGAGATTTCTTTCCTCGTTTTGGTGGCGTTGCCTCCAGCTGGTTTTGGGGGCTCGTTGGTCTCTCTGTGAGCTCATCTGAGGACTCCTCGTTTTCCTCTTTCTCCTCGATGTTGGTCTGCATGAGCTCGATAGTCTGCAGGAGGTTGGACTTTTCTTCTTGCCACTGCTCTGTCTTGTTCTCCAAGTCCTCCTGTATGACAAAAACATGAAACCGTGTTAAATATTTATTGTGCAAAATGTGCAATTTAATCAGATGTTATCTGGTCACAGTAATGTTGCTGGAATTAAATGATGATATGACCCTTAACTCACTCGAATTTGCTCTATTTGTGCTTCCATCCTGGAGGTTGAACGCTTCTGCTGGTCCAGGAGACGGGATCTCTCTTCCTCCCACTGGTGTGTTTTGACCAGCAGGACTTCCTGTGCCTCGGCGAGTGCAGCCAGGACTCTGGAGGTTTTCTGCCTCTGTTTGCACAGGTCGTTCACTACCTCCATGGTCCTCGCTCTCTCGCCCTCTATCTCTTTCTGGAGGTCCACGATGGTTTTGATGGCGTCCGTGTTAGACCTCGTGACGTTTTGGAGATCCTCCAGGAGGGCCGCCTCTCTCTGCATGGCCTCGGCTTCTTGTTTCTTGAGGTTGCTGCTTTCTTGCCTCAGTTCCTCCACCTCACTGGCCAGGGCCGCATTTTCGTTGTGGAGGGCAGAGATTTTATCCTCCTCCTCCTCATCCATCAGCCGATGAGGCTCCAGCTCAGGAATCACGTCTTTTTGTGAGCAGCTGGACGCCTCGACACCTTGCTGCGGTTCAGGGGTCGGAGCAGACTGTGGTTGGTCTGGAATCACCATCGGCTCTGGTTTCTCCATGAACTCGGCTGAGGATGAGTCTTCTTTCTTTTCTTCCCTCTCCTCAGGGGTCTGGACGAGGTGGACGGACTGCGGGAGATCCCGCTCTTTTTCTTCCCACTGCAGCGTCTTGTTTGCCAGGACCTCCTGTAAAGCAAAAGCAAATATCAGTCACTGTATTCTGAGTAGATGGAAATCTGGATGCATTACAGTTCTTCTGAGTCAATTTGGTGCTTTTGTCAATCACTGTTAACATTTGCACGGTATGTCGTGGTAAAGTACATAGTGCAACTGAACATACAGTAAATCATTCCTGTGGATCCTGACGTCTGTCTGGCCACACATTTTCATCTACATCACAACAAATATCATCCTTTGCAATGCAGTGAGGAAAGTATCCCCAGGAGTGGTGAATCCACCCTCTGCATGGCAGGGCCATTTTGTCATGTACCGTCCACCTCCAGGCAGAGAAATACTCCTCTATCGGATTAAGGATTACATTTAGAAAGGCGTAGAATTTCCTTGACGGATTCTGATTTCGACTTTTTGACTCAGATTTTGACTCAAGGAATGTTGTTCTGCTGTTGTAAAATGTGAGACAACGTATTGTTTGAGTTGTTAACTCACCTGAACCTGGTCTGACAGGACCTTCATCCTGGCAGTTGCCTGCATCTGCTGGTCCAGGAGACGGGATCTCTCTTCCTCCCACTGGTGTGTTTTGACCAGCAGGTCTTCCTGTGCCTCGGCGAGTGCAGCCTGGACTCTGGAGGTTTCCTGCCTCTGTTTGCACAGGTCGTTCACTACCTCCATGGTCCTCACTCTCTCGCCCTCTATCTCTTTCTGGAGGTCCACGATGGTTTCGATGGTGTCCGTGTTAGACCTCGTGGCGTTTTGGAGATCCTCCAGGAGGGCCGCCTCTCTCTGCCTGGCCTCGGCTTCTTGTTTCTTGAGGTTGCATACATACAGTAAATCATTCCTGTACATCCTGACGTCTGTCTGGCCACACATTTTCATCTACATGTTGTAAAATGTGAGACAAAGTATTGATTGAGTTGTTAACTCACCTGAACCTGGTCTGACAGGACCTGCATCCTGGCAGTTGCCTGCATCTGCTGGTCCAGGAGACGGGATCTCTCTTCCTCCCACTGGCGTGTTTTCTCCTGCAGGTCTTCCTGTGCCTCGGCGAGTGCAGCCTGGACTCTGGAGGTTTCCTGCCTCTGTTTGCACAGGTCGTTCACTACCTCCATGGTCCTCACTCTCTCGCCCTCCATCTCTTTCTGGAGGTCCACGATGGTTTTGATGGCGTCCGTGTTAGACCTCGTGATGTTTTGGAGATCCTCCAGGAGGGCCGCCTCTCTCTGCCTGGCCTCGGCTTCTTGTTTCTTGAGGTTGCATACATACAGTAAATCATTCCTGTACATCCTGACGTCTGTCTGGCCACACATTTTCATCTACATGTTGTAAAATGTGAGACAAAGTATTGATTGAGTTGTTAACTCACCTGAACCTGGTCTGACAGGACATGCATCCTGGCAGTTGCCTGCATCTGCTGGTCCAGGAGACGGGATCTCTCTTCCTCCCACTGGTGTGTTTTGACCAGCAGGTCTTCCTGCACCTCACTGAGTGCAGCGGCCAGCCTGGATGCTCTCTCCCTCTCTCTGCTCAGGTCTTTCTCTACCTCCTTGGTCCTCCTTCTTTCACCCTCCACATCTTCCTCGAGGCCTTCTATGGTTTTAATAGCGTCCATCTCTGACCTCGCGATGGTTTGGAGATCCCTCAGAAGGGCGGCGCTTCTGTGCTTGGCCTCTGCTGCTTGCTCCTTGGCCCTTTTCTTGAGCTGCTCCACCTCGTTGGCCAAGGCCACATTTTCGTTCTGGAGGGCCAAGATTTTGTCATCCTTCTCACGCAGCATCCGATCAAGCACCAGCTCGGAGATCATGATCAGGCTGTCTTTTGGCGAGTGGGAAGATGCCTTCATCGCCTGCCTGTCTTTCATGCCAA
Organism: Karalla daura; assembly: GCA_029224185.1. NCBI lineage: Eukaryota > Metazoa > Chordata > Actinopteri > Chaetodontiformes > Leiognathidae > Karalla > Karalla daura. The sequence goes on along the minus strand of CM055193.1, from coordinate 12,487,905 downwards.
GGACCAGCTGAAGTAGAGAAGCCGTGGCAGACTGGAGTTGGTCCGACGTCACAGTCGACTCTGGTTGAGATGTCACAGCAGGTTGTGTTTCGGCTGTGACAGCCAGCACTGCTGGCTGGGGCTCCTCAGGAGTTGTTGGAAGCTGGGACGCTTCGGGCAGCCTCATGGATACCTTCTTCTTGCGTCTTCTCAACCCCTGTTTTGCAGGAACCTCGTCTTCCACCTGGTTGTTGTTGCAGGCTTGGACGTTTCTAGTTTGCTCCACACTGAACATGTTTCTGGAACTTGTTTCGCTCTCAGATCGGTTCAGCTCTGGCGCTTGTGTCGCTCTAGTACAGTACTGTACTTGTTCGGGTCAGGTACTCGTTCAGCTCTCGAATGTGCTCAGCTCTAGTGCTTTGCTATCGGGTCTGATTTACCTGTTTCTCAGTCGAAGACGTGGACCGGAATGACTATAGTAGATGGAGGACTGGCTATATTACGGAACATGGAAGTTCCGGAACACTGATGACCCAGGTTCTGGAATTTGATGTCATTTGACTCATTTGCACGGCACCTTCAAAATGTTTATTTTTAAAATGAGAGCATTTTAGTTACTAGTAATTCATAATTAATAGTATTTCACTGTACATCACTATTAAATATCATTGTTTTAAGTTTTAACAGATCATTAGTATTGTTATAACAAATAAGACCAAAGATAGTGAATTGTTCTGAATTGTGATAATACAATCATTATATTATATTATATTATATTATTAGAAGATAATTGACATTGTTTATATCCCCCAGCCCATGCCACATGTTGCACCCCGTAATGATAGCAATAATAACCAGATAATAACCCAAGATAAAATTGCTATTTATCTACCTTAGGCTGTATACCAGTATGCGATTTGAATAGATTTTTCTGCTGCCTTTTCTGAGGAGTTGAATGTGACATTTTCAGGATTGGGTTTTATTTTTCTTGAGAAAAATGTCAACCAGGGCTCCTCCAGAGGTCAAGGTTATGTAACAACTGTGACTGAAAGTTTACATCGATAGCGAGTTATTTGGAGAATTTGCTTGGTGACTTTGCAGGTCTAAAACCAGTATATCTCAGATATGGGCGATCTTGGTTTGGAGCTGCAGCATTGAAGCGCTGAACTACTACCTACAATATACCAACAAGAAACTATTTGGGGGAAAATGCATTTGACGAGTACATCATTTATTTCATTTATTCTGCTTATATGGAGGGGCGGACTTTATGACCTGAATCGCCACCAGAGAGCGATTAATATCCTTTAGCTTTTGTGCAGCAAAGACGTCATCCATCCTTAGATACAGTCAGCCTTTGGATAAAAACACAGAAGCTGCTTCCCCTTAATGGAAGACTCCCAAGAAAGTAAATACGCATTTTCAATAACCACTCAAACACCCGTATGTTTTCTCCCCAGGACCAGAACTGGGTCGTACAGACAAGCTGTAAAATCTGTGCTGTTTCAGCTCTGGGATGTTTACTGCTCTCCAACACCTGCTGGCAGAGACATCCTGACCCAGCTGTCTCTCTGTTTCACCCTGGCCGTCCTCACCGGGGGCCTGCTCCATCACTGGCTGCTGAGGACCCTGAAATACAACAACCGGGCGTCCGTCCAGACGGCCTGCATCTACAGCGTGGCCGTGTTTCTGGCCTCGTTCCTGTGTCACCCTGTGCGCTGCGTGCTGACCATGATCCTGCCCACCGTCTGCACCAAGCAGGGACGTAAACTGCTCGTGTCGGCCTCCGTCATGATTCTGGTGCTGAACGTCGTCCCCAACATCACGGTGAACGTCGGGGTGGTCGCACGCCTCCTGAAATGCACCGCCGAGGGTTTTACCAAGACTTTACTGAACTCTTCTGGACCTCTGAACCTGGCGAAGCAAGACCTGGTCGAGGAAACCATCAAAGTGAGGAGGGAGGACCTGAGCATCGTCACCAACCTGAGGAAGCTGGATAACGTCACGCACATCGACGTGTCGAAAGTCAGAACCAGGTTGACCAAGATGATCGAGCAGATAGAGGGCAACTTCTCCCAGACCAGAGATCTCTTAAAAGAATGCAAGCTGCTGTCAAACCGGATCCTTGCTGCCATTTTTGTGGCCTTACTGATATTTGAATCCGCCCGATACTTAAAATCTTACCTGACTTCAGTCCAGTTTGACAACAGCTGCATCCCGAAGGAGCTAAAGCAAAAAGCGACTCATGCTGGCAACAAAGGGACCATCCAGAAGAAAACTTTTGCTCCAAACTGCAAGATAACAAGTCAGGAAGGCACCTCTTGTTTCCTGGGACTGATTGTGGTGACATTATATTTCAGTGCAATAACACTGATAGTAGCCGTGGATTATATTGTGTATTACATAGTTGAGGCGATCGTGCCGTGGTTACTGGATTTCCCACCAACATCTGCCAGCATCACTGTCAGTTACAAGGTAAAACACACGCACACACTTTGCACAATTTGCTGCCTCTCACTCTTCTTCTTTAATCCCCTCACAGGTTCTGGGGTTCTGGCCTGCTTTGTGTCTGATCCCACAAAGCTGTGTCCAATGGGAGCTCACCAACTTCCACAAAACATACAAGTGGACCTTTGACCCCGAGCCGTCACTGTGTGATGCGGCGGCCTCGGCCCCCAGCCACGGAGTCACCCTGCTGCTGGGCAGTCTGTGGCTGACCAGCTACGCCCTGGTGTTCCTGGAGGTGTACGCCACCCGCCTGCGCAGGAAAATCTCTGCGTCCTTCTTCAGGACGCACGAGGAGAGGAGGAAGGCTTACCTGGTGAACAAAGTCCAAACGAAGCTCAACAAAAAGGAGCGAGAGGAAGCTATTTCTGTTGAGGTTCGCCATGAATGAGCTTTCAGTGGTACAGTGTAACAAGTGTGATTTTTGATGGCATCATCTCTTGGACCAGACTGAAAATTACAGGCCTTTACCCTTTTCCAACAAATGTAAAGTGGCGCTTGGAAAACCATGCACCACTTTTGACTCATTGGAGACTGTTATTGTGTTATTTATTCATTTACTGTGTTTGTTTGTTTTATTTAACTGAACTGAATTATTTCCCTTAAAAATTGCCCCTAGTTGTGAGTGTGGCTGAATTTTTTGTGTGTGTGAGTCATGTCATAGGTTAGACATTGTGTGGACCAGAGACCTGTCGAGGGTCTATTCCTCATCTTCACCTTACATGCATTAGAATCTAGCAGACCAAAGACCTACAGAGATAACCAGTGAATTTCAGCTCAGAGTCGTTTCCTGGGTAATAACACCCTGGCCGCTGTATGTAACATGAGCTTCCTGTTATGTTGTGTGGTTCATCACCTCATGTGATTGCACGCCATGTGTTTTTAATCCACTTCCTGTCTTCATGTGGTCTGCCTGCACGACTGTGTCTCAGCGAGTCGAGTTTAGTGGGATTTTTATATTCTTCTCTCTCTCATTCAGTGCGATGTCTGTGGAAACTGTCCGTTTTCTTTGTCCCAGTCTGTCACTTTCTTTCTCCTTCTTCTTCTTCACTTTCTTCCCTCGCCCTGTCCCGCAACGTTTCCGCAGCCAATCAGCTCCTCTCCCATCAGATCTCCCCCAGCTCTGCCTCGTGTCCCATGTAGGGCCGTGCATCCTGTGTCAGCGTGTCCCCCGCCCACAGTGCATGACTGTCAAGACCAAAAAAACACGCCTACTGACTCTGTTCACATGACGGTCTCAGGTCACATGTTTTCTTGCAGTTTTTCTTCCTCCTGTGTGGCTCCACACACAGTAATTTTTTTTATTTTGCGCCTCACCCCCCACTAGATGCCACTATGGTGCTTTTAAATGGATGAGAACAGAGAATAGTGCAGCACCCTCTGACAGGAAATGAACAACATGAGATTGCATTTAGCCTTTTGAATCTTTTGCCTACTTTGCGAGTCTTTCATAGACTAAATGAATCTTTTTCGTGTGTACATCTAATAATTCACAGGCCTATTTTAATCAGTGAGTTTTTTTTTAACAAAGAAAAGATCTCTTTCGTTCTCCGAAGAAAAAAAAAAAAAGAAAAGTCCTATTTCATTTTATCAGTATGCACCTGCTTCCGACTCCCATGAGGCTTTGGGAGATTATTTTAAGACACCACATCGGAATAATAAAAGGCCTCTTTATCTATTTTTAATCCTGACTTTTCGTCCACCTCATGATAATCTCAAAATACAACAGACGGAGTGAAGATGTTACACGTTTGTTGGGCCGGAGAGGATGAATAATTCATGTCGTCTCTGTTACTATCAGTCCTCACACTGATGTGTTTCTCCCAGTGTGTGTGTGTGACATCTCTGTCTGGGCTCAGGACAAATGCATTAAAGTGATAAACTGCTTATCGATAAAATGTAAATAAAAATGTACCTTGACATTTATTTGTTCCATTTTCTTTCTCCTCAAAGAGATTTCAACTTATTTAACACCGCGCGTGTTGTACTGTATATTCATACTCTGCATTTATCTGATGATTCAAATAGACCGAGCATCCTAGATCTAGTTCTTTTTATATCCTTAGTATTCAGCTCAGTGTTTTTGGTCTCTTTCTATCTCACATGAGATAAATATCCCAGAGTTTGATTGTAACAAGCAGGCACAGTTTGTCCAGCAGCAAGTACTAATTTGGGGCTGTTAATTATGAGACAAACACAGTTAAGGACAGACTGCTTAACATGTGGTGGTTTAATCAGGTGATAACACTGAGGCTAAAAAAAAAAAAAAGAAAATGCAGGATTTTATTTTCTCTCTGTGAAGATGCACATGAAAGGACTGCAAATGAAGATGATTACTCTGAAAACGTGAGGGGCTGTTGAGCATTTCCAAACATATAATGTGCTTTAAATGCTTTAAGAGAGATATTCTCATGTCGTTTCATTCTGGGAGCAGGAACAATACTGCAAGGTCTTGGAGATTTCTTAAAATGTCACAGGAACATTGAGAATCTTAATACTCTGACGTCTACTCCCTTTTTTGTCCCTGAGGAGAGAAGAAAATAATGATGGGATTCTGATTCACAGATGTATTGAAAAAGAAAAACGGAAAAACCAAAAGTGATTCTGACCTTCAAGTCAAGATTACGTTGGTGGATGGTGTTAAAAAAAAATACAGGTTTACTTGGTAATTAATGTCATTTCAGTGGCCAGTGAGCGCCGTGTCAATGTGTTGAATTGCAGGCTATACCTCCTTTGTTGTAGTAATTACAGGCTTGGTGGTTGGAGCCACAGACACAGTGGCTGACTTGACGTTCTCAGCTTGGACCGGGAGGTGGGATTGATTTTGAAGTTGGCAACCGGCAAAGCAAGTGTGTTGCGGCGTTGATATGATGGTGTATGATGTGAAAGAGAGGGAGGACCGAGCTGGGAAAATAAAGAGGGACGGAGGGAGGGAGGGGGAGAGAGAGGGGTAGAGAGAGAGAGAGATGTGTGGATGGCCACAGCAGCTCTGGAGAAGGACTGAGCATTCATCTGTGTTTCTTGGTGTTTGCACCTGAGCACTGCTGCCATGCCAGAGTGAGCACCGCTGCCTCTCCTGAATGATGGTGAGCTCTCTTCTCCTCCTCCTTCAAAAAAAATGTGTTTTTATTTTCTTCTTGTGTTGTATCAAGATAATGCATTGTGAGTGTCTTTGCTTTGTGTATTTCTACCCCATTGAGTTTTGCTTAAGGCTGGTGTACAAAAATAATTTAGTGGTGGGGTGGGGGGTAAGAAAGGAGTGAGGCGGTTACACGTTTTCTCTCTTGTGCTGAGGTGAATGCACTTTTCTGGGATATCTGGAGGATGGTTATTTTTATAAACATCGCATTTATATTTCAGTGTTTCTTTGCTTATAGTTAGATTGACATCAGCCTCTTCAGTGTTTCTATTCTGAGATGGGAGTTAATAAAATATTCAGAACTTTGTGTGGAAATTTGGAATTTATGACTGTTTACCAAAAATGTGCCCATTTTGGGGGGCAAATTGAATAATGTGGGTAACAGATAAGTCCGAAATAGAGGATCCTCTAGGCCACTTGGAGGCATTAGAAACAAGCACTTCAGTTATAGAAAATCACCTTTTTGAGCTCAGGAGTTAACAATTGCTTATGTTACTCACACATTGTGGAGGTAAAGAACAATATGACCAATTGTTTAGAGTTGTGTTTACACCCCAGCCTCTCTACAGCTGTGTCTGTCTGCTGCTGCCCACATTTAGAATTTATCGTGTCTCTCCGTCTGTCTCGAGGACCCACGCTCTGCGCCTCTGGAGACCAACTGAACTGCGACTCGACCACGATGGAGAACAACACGACCGTCTTCGAAGACGTCAGTCGGGTTGTGAACCTGACGCAGATGCCCCTGAACCCCCTGGAGGAGCAGGTCATAACGATCTTCCTGACGATGCTCATCTGCTTGGTGGGGATCGCCGGGAACATCATGGTGGTGCTGGTGGTGCTTCGCACCAAGCACATGGTGACGCCGACCAACTGCTACCTGGTCAGCCTGGCCGCCGCCGACCTCATCGTGCTCCTGGCCGCCGGGCTGCCCAACATCTCCGACGTGGTGGCCTTCTGGATTTACGGCTACACGGGATGCCTGTGCATCACCTACCTGCAGTACCTGGGCATCAACGTGTCCTCCTGCTCCATCATGGCCTTCACCATCGAACGCTACATCGCCATCTGCCACTCCATCAAGGCGCAGTTCATATGCACCGTGTCCCGGGCCAAGAGGATCATCGCCGGGGTGTGGATCTTCACCTCCCTCTACTGCATCATGTGGTTCTTCCTGGTGGACACGGACGAGACCGTCTACACCAACGGCGTGGTGGTCACCTGCGGCTACCGCGTCTCCCGCAGCCTCTACATGCCCATCTACTTCCTGGACTTCACGCTGTTCTACGTGATCCCCCTGACCGTGGCCACCGTGCTGTACGGCCTCATCGCCAGGATCCTGTTCATGAGCCCTCTGCCCTCGCACCTCAACGACAGAGCCGGCGGAGGCTCGGTCCACCAGGGGCACTCCAACAGCGCTGACAACAAGACCAACCGGGGCGCGGTCTCCGCGCGCAAACAGGTAACGTGCAGGACAAACATCTGGAGACTGAGGGCTGAGGTAGTCTGAGAAATACTTTCACATTGATGGTTGAATTTTTCTTCCAGTCACATCTCCTCTGCAATGTGGTCGAAACCGGGTACCTGAAGGATTTCAGGATTTTTCGATCCTTTAATCACATTCGCGGCATTGCACGCCAACTGCAGGTGGTGGATTCACTACTTTGCTGATCCCGAATCTGTTGTGACATTTGTGATTGTGACCTTTCTCTTATAGACGTTGATACTTAATTGCCTTTATAACTTTCAGCCTGATCACAGTGAGATTTGATTCACAAATCAGGTGCTTTTTCTTGAGCATTTCCCCTGCTAAAGCAATTTCTGCAGCCCCCAGCACTCCCAAATCTTGTGTTCTTATTAGAAATGTAATTTAACAATGATCATAGTGATAACAATCTGAGACTCTGGTAAATGTAAGTGCTCCTGCTGTAACACCAGTGTTGTCCGGTTGGTTGCTCATGCAGATTTTGACGCCCCCACACCTTTCTGACATCATAATTTGGGGTCTTTGTGCTCCGATTTGTATAATCTCTCTGGAACTGACAAACTGATCACACCCACCCCACACTGTGCCCGGCCAGCTGTGCAGAGGTGAGGTGAGAGAGAGCCATCAGGACATTGTTTGAACTTCTCTCTCAGGCTTCTGCTATTTTTACCCCAACTTTTCTCTCACTACAGATGAAAGCAAGTCTATTATTGCTTCCCAGTATGGAGTCTCATAGAGGCACCGGTACAGCTGTAGACTTATCTACACATCCTTTACATCTAACCATTGGAGCTCTCTATATGGTCAGAGGTTGACTGCAACATGGGACGACTAAACGTGGGTTTGTTCCAACAAAAAGCTGAAAAGCTTAATCTAAAGCAACTTATCTGTCATCATAGACAAATAGATAAACAGATGGAAAGATAAACACACAAAACACAAAAACAGCTGCACAACTGTTGATTATTTCCCTTGGAAACAGAATGCTGGGAAAAATTTCTCAAGCAAAGTAACAAACACATGCAAAAACAGTTCAGCTAATCAGCCAAGGTTAAAACTAGCAAGTACAGATCAAACAAGTGTAGACTCAAGCACAAAAAGCACTTTGAGGAGACTTTGCAAAGACACAGAAGGCCCAGAAAAACAAAGATGAATAATAAAGGGAGCACATTCAGTAGCCTCAGTGTCACCTTGTCTCAGAGTGTTTTGGTCTCTCTCCACTTCCTCTTTGCTACCATGTAGCTGCATCACTCCGCTGTCCTCGCTCCTCTGACTCCTCCTCCTCCTCCTCCATGTCCTCAGATAACAAAGATGCTGGCCGTGGTGGTGGTCCTCTTCGCCCTGCTCTGGATGCCCTACCGGACGCTGGTGGTGGTCAACTCCTTCATCGACCCGCCGTACCACAACACCTGGTTCCTCCTCTTCTGCCGCATGTGCATCTACGCCAACAGCGCCATCAACCCCATCATCTACAACCTCATGTCGCAGAAGTTCCGCGTCGCCTTCAAGAAGCTCTGCAAGTGCCAGCGGCGGCACAAGCAGAAGGCGGTGGAGTACAACGTGCCCATGTTTTACAGCGTGATGAAGGATTCGTCCCACGAGAGCAACGAGCCGGTCACGGAGCAGGAGGACGTGAGCAGCCAGGTCAGCAAGAGGCGCAACGACACGGATGACGACGACGATGCCAGCGCGTTCAGTATTTCTTAAAGACTTTGACAGCGTGTGTGTGTGTGTGTGTGTGCGTGATTAATTATTTGTGAGAATGTTTCACTTTCATGTTTGATATTAATGCCACTTGTTACTGTAAAAAGTAAAAAAAAAAAAGAACTTTTTTCTGTTGCTGTGATCTGTGGATATTCTGGCCGTGACACAGGTTGCCTTTGTGATGTGGTCGTTGTGGTACCATGGCATCAGTGTTATGTATTATTGTGTCGTAAATGGAGTATGCAAAACCAAGCTTAAGCACCCTCCACATGGCGCAGTGGGATATAATGGGAGAAATGAGAGGCTCTTCAAAATGTGTCTGAGGAATAATGCGCTCACCTCTTTCAACACAGAAAAATGAAGCAGTTTCATTAGCATGGTGTAAGAATGAAAGACGGACGTTTTATGTGACACCAGCACAGCGTCTTTACAAATCCCCCGACCTCCTGTTCTGCTGCTCGCAACTTCGTCAATGTAATCGAGGCAAAGAGCTGCAGAGCGGCTCCGCAGCCTCTGTTTTAGAAGTAGAAATAGCCTTTTGCTTCGTTTTTAACTGTATTTACAAATATGTATTATGGACGGTTAGAAAGATTTACAAGAGGATCTCTGACAAATTCTGCTATCTGGCTCTACTGAGTGGAGCCTCTGGTATGAAGTGTTTTCAGTCTCAGCTGTGCTTTTCTTCATATACTCCCCATGCCACACTTTTCGTAAAACGCTACCAAGAAAAAAAAAAAGAAGAAAGAAGAAGAAAAAAAAAGGCTCCAGACTGAGATAAGTTTGTATCATCAGACTTCCTGTCTGCCAAACCGGCAGGGAGGTGGTAATAAACAGTGAAGCTCTGATAACAAACACTTCAGTCCCATCTCAAAACATCAGTCGAGACAGAGGATGGACGAGCTGTCTTTTTTTTTTTTTAATCTGCTGGAGCAGTGCCACAAAACTGACAGCCATTGCTTTATTGGACAAATGCAGCGATGCTAATTGTTGCCAACCACTTTGCACATTACTGCACTCTTGAGACTTGTGTATAAATCCATATCCTGCCCTGCTGAAATGTGTGTATCTATTTTGTATAGTGGATTTGTTTGAGCTGGATATTGTTTTTGGGGTTTTTTTTCTTGTGAATTAACTCATAGTGTCCTGTGGATTGTGAGATTAATAAATCCTTTGTATCGCTGAAAAAAGAAAACCCTTAATAAGTAATTTGTCAAATCCGGACTGAATTTAGGTTTTCACCAACTGAACTGAAACAGACGACAACAAGAAGGAGCCAAATCCGGGTCAGACCGAGGGTCTCTCTGTGTGGAGTTTGCATGTTGTCGAGGGTTGCAGGTCTTATATGAGTACTCTGGTTTCCTAAGACAGCTGAAAAACATACATGTCTACCTTTGAGGAGTCTCTAAATGGTTCCTAGGTACGAGTGAGACAGTGAATGGTGTGTATGTGTGTGTCCTGTGGTGAACTGGTCACAGGTACAAAATGGATATGATAATGGATGGTTTGATGGATAGATGAAAACTTCAGCTTTGAAACATGTATGTACATACACACACACACACACAGCATCAGTCCTGCCTCTGAATATAAACACCAGGCAGTTCAATTCAAGGGCATCCTTCTCATTCTGGTTTTGATGTGCATTAGATAGGCTTCGTTTGGCATGTTTGATTGAGTATATCACACCTTTGCGGTGCTTGTTTTTCAGTTTCCTGGTGTCGCTTTGAATTCTAAACAGCCCGGGACGACATGCAAGCATGCTAATGGCATGGATAGCAGTCTGAATTACAACAACGAGGGGAAAACCAAAGCAGTCGAGGACGTGTAGTTAAACTAAAATGCAGCTGGACAAATTTGAGAAAAAAAACCCATCAGACATGTCTGGTGGCCTTGGACCGAGGTTACTGGGGCCTCTGGAGTATTTAAAGCAATCCGTCTATGCACTGTACAGACGGAGCGGTGTTTATATGATGAAAGACACATCAGGGGGAAAAGAATCAATAAAGACGAAATAGACACTTAGAGAGAAGCCACGAGCAGGTTGCTGCAAGCGACGCTTATACGGCTCTCAGTGGAGCCCATGGCAGCCATTTATATTTCCCCCATCGAGACGCGAGACATGACAGCCTGGATCAATACCATACTGTTACAATTGTGTTGTTAGTCAGGGGGAAAAATGACTGAAGAACCATTTGTGCTCGCTGACTTCTATTGTCAGTCCGTCCTGTGTTTTTTTTTTTCTCAGTCGTACAAAACAACAATGTGAGGAGGGTGCTCGTCTATACAAACACACACCGTTCACTCACACGCTCACTGTGACAAGCTTTATCCAGTTTTCCAGCACACGCACACAAAAAAATTGTATTTGTTTGCCTCTATTAATTCCTGGACGTGAAATGTCTGCAAACACTGGAGCTGTGCATACATCCAGTATGATACCTGTTTTGCATCTTAAAGGTGCAAGAGGCAGCGAATACACCCTGGGGTGGTCCAGACCATCACAGGACACACACCATCCAGCCTCACAATCACACCCAGGGGCAATTCACAATCTCCAATCAGTCTAAAAGGGCATGTTTTTGGACTGTGGGAGGAAACTGGAGCACCTGAAGAAAACCCACACAGACATGGAAACATGTAAGCTACACACAGAATAGCCCTTGGTCTGACTGGGAGATAACAGAGCAAACCGTTCACTCACTCTGTGGCCTGAAGCTACACAACTGTGTGGATATATTCCTACCTTTAAAACAACAACTTTGACAAATAGTGGCAGGCTGACCCTTTTTTTTCTTTCTTGCACTGATTTATTACAGCACGGTGGCCACGTTGACAGATGTCACAGAATAGAAATAAACACTCCAATGTGTTTCTGAAAGGTTGGGGAAATGGTCTGAGTTTGTTCTGTGACAGAAAAAGAGCTTGGAGGAAGGGAAATTATAGTTTGACACTTTCTGCATTGCAAAAAGTCACTTATCTGTCTTATATGAGACCTTCATTTAAGAAACCATTGACATTCAAAAGCTACAGACTTCTCCCAGCACAGATAAAGCACATCCATTGTTTTTACCTTTGAGGGAAGCTGTTTCCGGTCTTTATGCTGAGAGTGAGAAATGCAGCTTAGCGTCTCATCCTAGTCAGGAATGTAAATTAATGCCATTCTTCAAATTGTCGAGCCTTTCCTTCAATATGTCCTCATTTAATCACGGCGCTGAAACGCGGATACAGTCGACGCGATGCATACCGTCCTCTAATACGGAGAGCTTCCACACATACATTAAAGTGCTCGGTGAACCCTTGGCATTCACTCATGCTGCCTTTGAAGCTGGGACATAACCACAGGGCAAATTCAGGGCTTTAATGACCACACAGATGCTGCCGCTGCACAGATGTGTAGGCACAGAGCGGGCGGCTACGCCGGCGATTGTTCTTGTCCGTGGGCAGAAAATCAGCAGAATATGCTGGGTCACCGAGGGCAGGAAAAGTTCCTCTTCTCATCTGGTTTTCTCTGTGGAAGAAGACGTTGTTGAACACAAAACCGCTCATGCTACAGTGACGAAATGACACCACACGAAAGGATCTGCTTCACGACACTTACTGACGACTTTACTGTGAGTATTTACATTCTTCACTGATGTTTGCTTTTATTTGGAGCTAATTTTTACTCACAAAATCGGTTCCATTTATAGACAAATAACACTTCCACTATCGTTACTCTTCAACCAACAGTTTGAGGTGATGATAAAGCATCAGTAGTCATCCATTATCCTACCTGCTTTGTGCAGGGCTCTGCTGGAGGCTGCGTCCAGTTCACATAGGGTGAAGGCAGAGCACAAACCCTTGACAGGTCGCCAGTCCAATTAGAGCAATTTAGAGTCTGCTATCGACCTAATCGTGCATGTTTTTGGCCTGCGGGGGAAACTGTGAGTTCCCCAAAAAAAACACACACAGACACAGGTAGAACACGCAAACTCCAGAGAGGCCTTCAGGACGGGACTCAAACCAGGATCCCTCTTGATGTGAGGTGACACAGCCATCCACCAATTCACCATGTTGCCCTCAAGCCAATAATATGATATAGCTAATGAGTTCTTTATTTTTTCTTGGTATTGAATGTATTTACTATAAAATAGGGATGCACAACAATAATCTGCATGGATCACCGATATGTCATTGTGCTGTTTTTTCAGCCCCTGTTCCCTGCATGCACTATGTAATGAATACAGAGATTGGATGGTCCGTAGCATTGAGCTGTCCGCTACAGGAGGAGGAGTGGGCTGGTTCCCATGCTCCCTGCAGCACCCTCGAGTATAGAGCTGGTCTGGTGTTCCTGGGAAAAGAGCGAAAACCACATTGTTCCTCCCGGATCTGAGGTTCAGCTACCAGCCAGGCACTGAGCATTTGTTGAAAGGCATCAGTCATTATATCAGTCTTTTTCGAGGGCCACAAGACAATCTGGGATCTCACTTAAAACAAAGGGGTACAACAGATTTCCCATTGTACACGTTGTTCACCAGCATGATGTTGGAACAGACTTCTAAGGAGTTGTATAAATCTAATTTATCTAAATTTCTAATTGGGTCATACAGTTACCTGATGTTAGTTAACAGCAGATAGGTCAGATGGTGCTAACAGGTTAGCTCTGTTTGCCAGTACCTGGTCGGCGGTGGAAGGGATTGAAGATGATAGCTTAACGCTCACTGACACAGGTAGCATAACGCATAATCTTCATCGGATAAACATGTTTGAATTTTCCTCAGAGATGAGCCTCAAACAGCTGCCAAGCAGCACCGATCTCAATCTAAAGATCACGAGTAAATTGTGCGACCAGCTACAGCGAGCACAGCAAGTTTGGCGGCAGCTAGCATGATACATTTTTATCCCTTCTGATAATGGAGAGCACAAAGGGATGCTTTTCTGCACAAATGAATAATTCATCTGCCGCATCTGTCAAGAACTCTTGTCGTCTTAGCATCAACACAAATAATCAAAGGCCGGCCTCGGCGCTTGGCATTGTTTCAGGGAGAACATTACAGCGTGCGAGGGGGCTGTTTGTTATCTTTTTGCGCATTATTCCTGGCCCGTTTTAATGAATTTGTCTGTTCTAAAACTGCATAATGCGGCGAGACGGCGTCGTCCGCACATGGAGCAGGGAGGCAGTGAATTGGTTTTGGTGTTCACTCTTCCAGTGAACTCGAAGCTTAGAGTCAATGCGAGACATTAGGTGTTAAATGGGTGAAAAGACAGCAGTAGCCTCTCTTTCCCTCTTCCCTCGTAGTCCCAGATTTCTCCTCATCGCTGCCTTCCTCCACCTCACTAAAGAAATTGGCTGAACCTTCGCATAACCCTTACTTGCTGGGTTCATTTCTACAACCAGCTCCCACTCCTCCTTTCAACCGTCTTGCTGTGTGAGACAACACGTTATACAGATTGTTGGGGGTTTTTTTTCTGACTTGAGTTTTGTTCACATCAATAGCTGCTCTGGGCTCCTCTCTTTGTTGTCCTCTCATAGGGTCCAATGTAATTGCTGCCTGCTGACTGCCCTATATTTTCAATTGTACACAACACCTACATTTATACATTTGTATACAATGTGTACCAACCCTATGTGTACTGTTGTTTTGTGCTGAGAACTTGTGTCATCCTCCTTCTGGTTTTCTGTATCAGTCACCAAAGCAAATTCCTCACAGCTGAAGGTTTCCATTCTTTAGTCCATCCACATCCATTATTTCACTCACTATAAATCTAGCCTGTAATACTAGATCTCCAGCAACAATTCAGCTCTGTTCAATCCCATATAGACACATTAGCATGGGGTTAAGAACAGTAAACTAAGAGCAAACAGGCAACAACATGACAAGTTGTACAATATGTGCAATATATCACATACAAGGACAGGACACGCACATTCAGTCTCACACTTTAGAGTTTCCAAATCTGCTTAAACATGCATATTTCTGGACTGTAAGAGGAACCAGAGCACCTGAGCTGACTTATACAATGTGTCGCTTTAAGTCCGAGTCGTATTAGCAAAGGACACAAGTTGCGATGATGAATGTTTTCTATTTAAATCCAAGACATCTCTCCTCATTAAACTGAATTTATACAGTTGGTATTCAGCACATTAATGCTATGTAGATTGGCCGGACAGGAAATGACAGATCAGAGCTTATTCTCTGAAAATTTGACAGTTTTCAAACCCTCATTGTAAAAAGACGATGTCACCAGAGCCGTCCCGCTTCCATCTAAATGAGTCTGTCGTTGCCCGTTTGTGTCCAAACTCCTTCACTTCACTGAAGTGTCCTGTGTTCACTGTCATTGGTTTCATCTGATAGACGGACTACCTCGAAAAAAAAATCTGACCTCTGAGCTGGGATCGGAAGCTTTTTTTTTTGTTGTTTATCCAAAAGTCACTGCTGCGCCAAGATAACAGGAAACGACAAGGGTTGAGACATTTATGAATATTGACTGAGTGACTCCCGAGGCTGCAGCGATTTCACTTTACCTGCTCCATCGTTTTCGTTCGGAGTCAGGACGTGTGACAGTCCTGCCCCCCAGCACAGCATGAAATACATGCAACACGCTTTTATCCACCAGCAAATTCTACAGCAGCAAATCCTCTATTTATTACTCTGAATTTATTGACAATACACACATCATAAACCCCGCAACGTGCTGTAAATACGACTTATGACTTCATGCTACTGATCGGATATCCAGGCTCAAATCCCAAAAGGGAAATCTCTGCAGCCTGATGAAATAGAAATCTGTCATATTACACAAACATAACCACCGACACAATGCGGACATTGTTTTTGTTTTGGATGAGTTTTCCTATCTTGTCCTGCAGCTCTCACATACAGTCAATTAGAATCAGGGGGTTATTAGCATCAGAGACCTCCTTCAGTGTGGAGGCTGAGGATAGGTTGCTATGAGACAGACTCAGCTTTTATCCTGTGCCGAGGATTAAAGAGATGCTGGAGATGATGTGTGCAGCTGTTGTGCATGTACCGGACTTGAATGATCCTTTGTTTGCTTGTGTAAAACCATCTCTGCCCAACACAATTACCCACGTTGGACCTAAAAGTGACTGCATGAAGTGTGCAGCGCTGCAAAATAACACTTATTCAACGGTTCTTTTTGATGAAGTAGTTTCATATTTTGGGAAATGTCCTCGCACCTCACGTTATACATTTTTATTTCTGCAGATGACTGCCGGCCTGGAAACAGACACAAGACAGACATTTAAAAAAATTGCAAACTATTCCTTTAAGTTCTTGTCATGTCCCCAAAAACCACATTTCTCCTGAATATGCCAGGGGATAAGAAGTTTTTATCGGAAGCCACAAAGAAGCAGAACTTTTGGTCGAACAAATCAATAGTAAATATGATTTGCTAGTTGGAATTGTCTGATCATGCATGAAAGTTGCTTTTTCCTTTCATCCAACACATTTTGCCAATTCATCTGTTTACTTAACCTCTGCAGGATTGTAGTTGTGCATCAGTGCCGAAAGAACCAAATCTACCAACCCACACTGTGGACAAGTTGTGTAAACAATAAGCAGAGGCTCAGAGGCTGATAAACTGGAATTGGTTATACCGTGGTAGCAGATAAGGTCTGCTCTGCTCGTTATTTTCTATCTCCACAATCCACAATTAAAACTGGCAGCTCCAGCCAAAGGTGCAAAACAGTTTGAGTCATACCCTAGTAAAGCTGTTCCTTACCTTTTTTCCACCAAAACAGTTCCAGTGCTGGTTCCAGTGCCACCCAGTGGCCAAACTGTGAACCATTTGAGAACCAGTTGCATTTCCACCACTCGGGGGCCATGTCATTACATCACAGTATAGGTCAGTCACCCTGTCCCCGGTCTGTCCACGAGGACCAAGTCCCGGACATCAAACTGTGGATTGGTCCTCAAGAGAGTCCTCCTATGACTGCCACTGATGTAGCACCTTCAACAGTCAGATAAAAATGTCGCAGAACCAGATCCTCAAAGATCAGCCTGGTTAAACTCGTGTGTTGTTCAGCTTTTTATGTGGACGAAACATGTGTGAATTGAGAATGTGATCCAGATATGTGATGCCTGCAAGATTTATACTGATATTTAAACAAGGATGAGACATGAATACGTGGCTCATAATAAAACACACGTGAGAGAACGCTCCGGTAGATGTGCAAAGCTCATTACTCTGTCCAGCTACAGTAAACACTTCAGTATTGATTAATGGCTATCCATGTACTTTGAACCTCCCCGAGGCCTCGGTGCATGTTTGGTTTTGGGTCAATATTTTTGTCTGAGTTGTTACATCTACAGTCTTCAAGTGGTAAACTATTACCAATCTAAAAATAAATTAAAACGTGGGGATGGTCTGAAACAAAGAGGTCCAAGTTCTGCTTATGAGTCCGTAATCTAACTGAATGCATGAGTGCATGCACATGTCCATTCCAGTCGCATGTTGCTTCTGCATAATGTGAAACAGAGGAATATGAATCATTGACTCATTATTTCTATGAGCAACAGATTGATGCCCGACGCCCGGAGTGGTCGCGCATACTTCCTGTGTGTTAAGTAGAGGCCTGACCATCCATATGTAACAGATCACCTGCACTCCCAAACTGGAGACAAAGCCATGTCTCTCTACCAACTACAATACAGCAGACAATGGGTCAAAGTTCCTTTAAACCTGATTGATTAAAAGTCTGTAGGTAGTATTAAAAGAACTAATAATGTGGAAATTATTCATTAGACATTAATTTCTCCCTTTATCAAGACAACAGCACATATTATGAATTTTATATACATGTACCGTAAGAACAGAAAATATAGCTTCACATAGAAAGTCGTATATGAATCATTCATTCATAATTTTACCAGCTTTGTACCTAAGAAGGGTTATTTAGAGTCTCCATTTGGTCTAAATTTGTTTGTTTTTGGTGTGAGGCGACAGCACTATCCAACAAAATACTATGCCACCGACATCTGAATCCATCACTCCATTATCTTACCCATTTCTTACCCTAATGGTGTTGTGGCGGTCTGTCGGATCCATGGGGCAATTTAGACTCTCAGTTAACCTAAAAATACATGTTTTGTTTCTTTTTTATATGTACCTGGAGGAAACCCAGCGAGTCGTCCTTGCTGTGAGGAGACAGTGCTACTCCCCCACATCTACAGTAAACCATCCCACCTAATTATTCCCCCCGACCTTTGCCGAACAATTTTTACCATCAATACAACCTGCCACCGATGGCTTCCAGGTGAAAAGCACATTTCATGTGAACTAAAGTGGTAAGTAGCAATCAATACGTTCCTGTTCCGCAATCAGAAATGGCACGTTGAGAGGTCTCATGAATTGATTAATCCAGCGTTTTGATATTTTAAGGGAGCAACGGGTCGCTCGATAGCGTGTTGTAAGTTCATGTTTTATGTGTGACTGGAGGGCGCTCGGGTTTCACCTCCTACTCCAGATAAATACAGAGGAGCGATCTGGATAGCGAGGACTGAGCGACACCTAACAGAAAAGCAGGACATCATTTAATTATAAGTCAATTTCAGCTCAATTGAGACAGAAAATGAATAAAAAGTGATAAAACAGTGAGTGACGGAAAGCATCCCCGGTGTGACAAGACATAGAATTAAAAGACAAAAAGCAACGAAATAATAACAGGAAATTTGTCACTTCTTAGCTTAACTTGTGGAAAAGCCAGTTCTCCTTATTTGACTGATGACAGGCTTGAAAGATCTCGTCTTTATTGCATTTCTCACAACAGCGGCTTAATGCGGCCTGACAGTTCCATTTCAGCGGCTACGTCGACCTTATTGCAGCTCAGTGTCCCGGCCGTCGCCACCATCTCAGCTGTCATTATTAATCTGCTCCTTCCCCCCTTGACATTTGCTGTTGTTGTGCTTTGCGCCGTAATTCAGTCCTCGTGCTCGGCTAAAAAACACTTGTCCTGCCGGATTCCAGTGGACGGTAGCGACGGCTTAAAATATCAGACAACATGGAGAGATCTGGACTGAAGGCGGGTGATTACAGGAGCACTTATCATTGCATTTCGGCCATTAAAATCAAAACAGACAAAACAGGAATAAGAAAATATCTGCTGAATCTGAGACTTGCTTTCTGCCCTTATGAAGTGCTTTAAATGCCTTTTATAGAGCTGATTAAAACAGAATGAAGTCGTCTGCCACCAAAACGCGATGTCCTCCACACAGTCAAGAGTTTGACACCTGTTAGCAGTGAAGCTGTGGAGGGATCCAATCTAGAGTTTCTGGAAATTTTGTGTCGTTACTGTTGAAACAACTTGTCTTGTCTTTTCAAAATTCAATCAAATTGATGGCGTCAAGACCTGTTTGATGCTTATCTGGCAACCACACGTAGGCCACACTGTTTTGCCTGCCACTCACATAAAAGATCACATAACTTTACGAAACTTTGACTTAAGATTATTTTGGTGGTTTGAAGACATTGATTGTTTATATCACACTTTTTGTTTTGTTTTTATTCATTTTACACCACTTCCGGTCAATCTTACCTTTCAGTTTTGGCCATTTTCCAGCTTCAGTCTCAGTAATCAGAAATTACACATGATGTTGTAGGAT
Source organism: Karalla daura (assembly GCA_029224185.1). NCBI lineage: Eukaryota > Metazoa > Chordata > Actinopteri > Chaetodontiformes > Leiognathidae > Karalla > Karalla daura. The sequence goes on along the minus strand of CM055193.1, from coordinate 12,468,491 downwards.
GATGTTTTTGGGCCTACTGGTCATTATTCATCACCATGGTGAGTGTTTCTTCATTCTATTTCTCCCTTTAAAACAGTTTTCCAACTCTTTCTAAAACACGAGTTTGTAAATGAAGAAACACAACTTTGCAATATCAGTTCTATCCAACACTGCAACGTGTTAACTTCTGAGCAGCAACGGCCCTGAGCCGCTGCTCACAGGACACGTTAACAGCATCTCCGAGAATAATCAACCAATCGAAGATCAGAGAGAATTAATGAGATTATTCGGGAAAGTTCAGAAAAGGCTGGGCCACGCACCCCTGTAACTGTAAGCTTAATTAAAAGTGGCACAGTGAGTTAAATAAGTCTCTAAATGGAAGTGATGATGCGGGGAGCAGAGGCGTCCTGCAGGATCCAGGCGGGCGGTGGGAGCTGAGCTCTCAGCTGGCTTGGCCTTGGACTTGGCAGCAGATGGCCTCGCTCTCAGAGTCAGGCGTCAGCTGTTCACATGAGCACGGGTCGCTCACTGCGCCTCACACACACACACAGAAAGGCTCAGACGTCTGAAACGCTCCTCACGGCTCCCCATCCGACAGCCTAACTGGAACGCCACACAAGATACTTTTTGGTTTCTCAAACTCTTTTTTCTTTCTTACTCCAGGAATAAATGCCTCATACCAGGTAAGACTTCAGATTCTCTTCCCATGGCTTCTCAGAGTTATTTGCCTCTGATGGTACCACAGTGCAGTGAGTGTTGTTACACAAACATTTTCCAAGAGATGAAATTGCAAGAAAATCGACAAAATTGAGTCATTTCAGGAGCTTTCGATTATCCACAGACTTTAATTTTCATTTTTTTGAGAGGCCTCGCAGGGAGGAAAGTGTAAGTGCTGTGTTTTTTTTTTATACTCACCTGCACGAGGACATAAGCAGACGGGAGGATCGCTCACCTGCCAAAGCCACTCTAATTCCATTTGCTGACCCCGGGATCTGCCTGACCAGCTTAGGAAGTCCTCGCAGTGACACTCACTGTTGTCAGACAGACGCACTGCTCAGCCAGCAGCGAGAGGAGCGTGTAAACAAGATGAGCGTGCCTCCACACACCGAGAGCTCAGCCTCGCTGCGTCGACAGCCGCTTGTTTCGATTTAGTTCAGTTTTGTTGCAGCGTTTGGATGTAGTGTCCTCCCCTGCATGGGAAGTAACTACAGGTGTTTATCTAAGGGCTTTTACAAGTGGCTCTACTTTACGTAAGTAAACCTACACTCTCTCTCATGATATTTCTTCTTTGTAATATTGGTAAAACACCTTATTAACTAATACCTTGATGTTTAATTATAGGTTTCTAAAAGTTAAGCAGCACTTATGCTGAGTCCTTATTGTAATAAAAGTGATATTTTTAAGGTTCTTTATTCTGGACTATCCTGTGTGAAGGTTATGTATTTTTTGGTGCCTTAAGTATATTTTGATGCAAATATGTTTGTACATATGCTAAAGTGACATTTCACAGTGTTGCTGTGGTTTAGTCACCTTCAAACTAAGTTTCTGCCACTCGCTGTCTCCTCTTGTCTCCATTTTCTGATATCTTGCATCGTTGTCGAGCGGCTTGTTTTTTAGACATTGTTCGGCAAACAGAATACCTCACCACATGCTCAGAACAATATCCCTGTGTGACAATGGCATCGAGCCACCGGGCCATTTCCTCGTCTGCATCCTGCTCTTGAACAAAAGGAGCAGGAAAGAAAAGCATTAAACTCTGAGGGGCTCCGCAGTTTCCCCTTCCCCTGGTTCCTGAGTTGGGATTTGCACGTGGGAGAGAGAGAGAGAGAGAGAGAGAGAGAGAGAGAGAGCCACATCCTCTCTCATAAACACTTCAATAACAACGTCTGAGAGCGTAAAGATGGCTCTCTCTAATGGAATAAAACATTCTGGGGGAGGATTACTTCCTAGGATGCTCATAGCGCTAGATGATTAATCACACTGCAGTCAGCGGCCAAGGGTGGAAAAAAATAAAAGCGCCTTGGTTGACTTTACTGTACGTTGCCATGGCAGCTGAAAACACCTCTGGTCTCTTTTTGCAGGTGCACAACAGGAAACGGCCTCGCACAACTTCTTCACCCGGGGGCTTCCTCTTTCCACGGACGCAACATGCGGGACATTCCAGTTTCTGCCTCTCAATGAACAAAGCGGATTCCCATCCAGGCCGAGCACGCAGCAAAAGAGGCAATAATCCTCCGCCATGGCAGTCACTTCACTTTATGCCACGGAGGAGCCAGGAGTAGGCTTAGCGGAGGTGAACATATGCACGCTCCAGATTAATATAAAGTATGATGTCATCCCCTCCACGGTGTGCTCCGTCTGCTTCTCGTTCGGCCTCATCTACTGCTTCTTCGGTACGTACGCATGCCGCCGGACCTGGCATCAAATGTGAGCGTGTGCACAACTTTTCACAGGTCCGGAAGTTTTAATTTCACAATTTCAGCTCCTTGTTTCCTCATTAAATGTTTCCTTGAATCGCCTGACGGATTAAAGCTGCGGTGGCAGGTGTGCGGAAGCCGCCAGGGGTTTAGGGTGGATGAACACAAAGCTGGAGGAGGCAGATGGGAAGTCCTGAGTCTGAATTTGACACGGGCAACATTGATGAGCTGCCACCTGTCGCTCTGTCTCTGCCTCTGTCTGATAACCCACTTGTTTCAAGGCGACTCACCTGCCACAAGAATTCAGTGACGTATTCCCATGATAGAAAAAAATCCTGGTGAGGGGAGGAGATTGTATCTAGAGGAGAGTCCCAGCTATTTCTGTTTCCAGTGACACAATATGCAGCCCTAACTCAAACAAACACTATCAGCGTGTGTGGTCCAGTGTAGTGTGTCCTATGGACCCAAAACATGTGACATTATGCAAACACACACACACACACACATGCAACCAGATTTTGTGCTCTCACTTACCCTTTCCTCTGGCTGATTGAATGTTAATGAGCATTTGCAAGAGTGCAACAGGTGTATGACAGTATTCTCAACATTTTCCAATTTTATAGTGAGAAAAAAGACATGATGACAGAGCGAGCTCTGGCCATGAAATGTGACAGATGTCAGAGCTGGATACAGATACTGGAACAAATTCGCTCACACGTTGTGTTTTCAAAAAATGTGTGACCAAACTTCTGCTCCGTCCTCCAAGCAGCTCTGAGAGATTTCAGTTAATCATCATGTGAAAGATCGGCAGCACACATCTGCTCCTTTATATGTTGGCAATTAATCAAGGCAAGAAGCAAGTTTCCTCCTGGCCCCAAAACACGTTGTTTTAAAGCTGGTTTGTCTCAATTTTAGCAGCAAAGCTACTTACTTTTCTAAATATAACTAGTCTATATTTGCTGTCACTAGTTATTTTGATAAAACCCATGTTAGCATGAAAACAAAAGTTTGATTATAAAAGAAATACCAAAACTAACTGCACTAATAAGTATCTTAACTAATACAAACACTGATCTATCTGCAATAACTATGACCTCTTAAAAACACTATCTTATTTAATTTCCAGTCTGTGTGTAGACTCTTTGCATTAAGCGAGTCTGTAACATCGACCACGCAGCTGTAAAATTGGACATGTATACATGGATGAAGCAACATGGAGCCTCCACAAAAAACAAAAACAAAACGCAATCAACACTGACAACAGCCTCACAAAGCGATCCTGAGATAATGTTGGAAAATGATGAGAGGCCTCATGAACCTGGACCTGTCGGTCTGATGATCCTTTCTTCTGAGCTCTTCTGGCTAAAAAAAAGGGGAAAATAACACAAGAGGATACATTCAATTCTTCTGATTCTGATTTGCCAATTAGGTTGTTTGTATTATACGGTATTTTTGTACTCTTTCCTATCAAGGGAACACCCAAAACAACTAACAAAATTCCTCGTTTTGATTTGTTTACATTTCATCTTTCCGATTTTTATAAAGAGGACGTCTAAGAAACTCTTACTTCCTGAGTGCAGCAGACAGCTCATTCTATTTTAAACAATGCCTCTAATCATGGCACACTGCTTCAGTCTCTTCTCTCTGGATGGAAGATTTTAGTCCAGAGGTGTAAAACAAATCAGTGCAAGAGCAGCTTTATTCCTTCTGCTTTCACTGATGTAGAGACATAGAGACATAGAGACACAGAGACATAGAGATATAGAGACATAGAGACATAGAGATATAGAGATACAGAGACAGAGATGTAGAGATGTAGAGACATAGACAGAGACGTACTGAAGATACACACATAGAAACATAGAGATGTAGAGATGTACTGTAGAGACGTAGAGACATCGAGACATAGAGATGTATAGGCATGATGACATTGCTCACTGAAATTGCTCATTTGTTTTTGTTCGTTTTAATATTTCATGTAATGTTATTGTCCCCATCACAACAGTGGGTATAAAGTGTGTATAAGATGATGGATGTAATCTAATTAGCATTTCTCTCTCTCTTCCTGATGTTTCGCTTAGGGTTAAAGTTTTTCTTTTCCTTTCTGATCATTTTTGCACTGTGAAAAGTGGGTGTCTAAAAACAAATGAAAACACATAATCTGAAGGGAAAGGGACTCGGAGCAAGTGAATGACCTGTCCATGCAGCAAGATAATTTTATCTGACAAGATTCCTTGAAAAAGATTGTTAAAACCAGAAATTAGATTGAAGTTCAACACTTCATATAATAATAATAACCCATAATTTGTAGCATGGGTGGTGTCATGCTACAGTTCTTTTTGTTGTCTCAACATGTAACCTATGGGTGTGAATAAAGTAACCTGAGCCTGAACTTGCTCTTGTTCCACGTTCCAGGATACCGCTGCTTCAAGATGGTCATGTTCTTCTCCGGCTTCATGTTCAGCTCGGCCGCCGTGCTGCTCGTCTACCACAAGGAGCCCTCGCTGGACTCCCAGCTGGCCGTGGAGACCAAGGCGGGGCTGGGCCTGGGCGTGGGCGTCCTCTGCGGCCTGATGACCATGCTGGTGTCCACCCTGGGGCTGCTGCTCAGCGGCCTGCAGCTGGGCTGCCTGCTCTGCCTCTCCGTCCTGGTGGTGGTGGGACAGTTCCACAGCCTCGCCCCCGTGTGGGCGCCGCTCAGCGCCGTGCTGGCCTCCGGCGTGGTGGCCGCCGTCTTCACACTCCACTGGCAGAAACTGTTCACCGTGGTCTACACGTCCGCGCTCGGGGCCACCACCGTGACGCTGTGCGTGGACTACCTGCTGGGGGCGTTCGCCTTGCCCGGGCAGGTGCACGACATGCTCCGTCAGACGGACCCTCGGCCGTTCTGCTGGTTCAACTGGGCCATCGCCGGGATCTGGCCCGTGCTCGGCCTGCTGGGCGTCCTGGTGCAATGGAGATTCACAGGCAGAGGAGTTTCACACATAGAAGGTGAGTTCGCCCCCATCTGCACCTGCACTTACTTCAAACTCCAAAAAGTGACCCCTCCAAGCTCAAAACCTGCTTTTTTTTCCTTTTCTTTTCCTCCCTCTCAGTCGCACACAAAATACAGAGGAAACACAGCAAGAAGCTCGGCCACAGAGAGTCCAGGAGGGGGCGCCAGTCGCATCGTCGACGGAGGCCTCTGCTGCTGAAGCGCTACGCCGGGGACGTCCTTGCACCGGTCGCTGACTTAAAACAGAACATTTACCCTCGAATCCTAAACCCTTTAATGCTCTCAGTCAGCTCAGACTACCCAGGAAGTAGCCGGGACCGTGTGATGGAAAATGCCAGTGGGTGGCCGGCGCGATAACAATGTGTTTTTCTCCCCTGTTTACCTCGCAGAGCTATCTCCAGAGTCTCCAGGAGCGCCAGATGGGAACGGGCTCGTCCGCCAGCAGCGTCAGCACCATCACGCACACTCTAATTGACTTTGACTTTGAGACGGGCTCCATGGTGCCTCTGACTGCCGCCTCCCCCGTCTTCACAGTCTGAGGGGGGGGAGCGGGGCGTCCAAGTATCTTGTTCCTCCTGCCGATAATTAAACATTCCTCTGAAACGTTCACTCCCGGGAAACAGCTGAAATGTTTTTCATCTGCTGGCGTGAAGCCACGCTGCCCCGCAGCAGCAGGAGCACGGCGTGATCCCAGATCATCCTCTGAATGACAACGAGGGAGGAGAACAGTCATCGGACTCGAGATCCATCACATCCTCCCAGCGCTTTGGGTTTTTCTTTTTTTTCTTCTTTTTTTTTTGCATTTTGAGCCATTTTTGTTTTCGCGTGACTTTCATTCTCCAAACACTACTAACCGCGTGTCTAGATCAGTTTGTAATTCTTCAAAAGCGTTGCTTTCATAAATAATGAATTCATACTTACAAATAGATGCACAATAAGTGGAGTGATGAATCAATAAAGTGCTGATTTTACAAGAATGTAGCAACTTGAAGGCATGATCAATGTCCACACTATGGATTCTGAAAAATCTGACGCAACAGAAAGACCAATTAAGTGACTGGACACAGCGACCCTTTTGTTCTATTTCCTTTTTTTATTCCTGTTGAATGCTTGAATTTCACCGAGCACACGTTCTAGTCAACACTCGAAGGCTGCGTTCACTTTGATCTGCTGAAAAGTGGAAAATTGCTCCTCCAATCGATTGTTTGTGGCATCAGAAACACAAAGAGAGTCCCGATCCAAAATATTCAACTCGCGCAAGTGTGATGTAGACAGTTGGGTGGTTGTCAGTGCAAAAAAACCTGCCGCTGAATGTATTTCACTTTGTTGCTGTGATACAGAGACGTTAATCAGAGCTCAGCGGTTTTTAAAACACATGTGGAGGGGCAATAACACTAATAGGAGGATGAGGTCAATCAGCCACAGTCTGATGAGGTCTGATTACCCAGAATGGGTATGACTCAAGGATGCACAAAAGGCCTTTTATAAAAACACATTTGGATATCTGGTCATGCGAGGAAAAACAGGTGTAAGTGATGAATTAGGTCCATTTGGCCATTCAGCGTCATAGCCGCTCTTCTTGAGATGCTCTATTAATAGACGTGTAGATGTGGTGATTATTTCAGGACTATCAGCGTCACCGGTGGACAACAGGGACTGCAGTCTTCATCACGCAACAACCAAACCTCATGCAACTGTTTATTTTCTCACTGAATGTACATTTTGAACATTTTTCTTTTCCTGTTTTTTTCTGGTAATGGACCGGCTGAACCGGCATGTCGGTCCGTGCTGCAGGGCCGGGTCCGTCGGGTCCCTGGTGGCCTCTGCTGGCTCAGTCGTCACAGTGCATCCAGTGCTCGGCCGTGCTCAGGGGAAAGGCCTTCTCCGCGGCGCGGCCGTGCTGGTCCACACGCCAGAACTGGGAGCCTTTGAACACGTATACGTGGCCGTTGGTCCACGTCACGGCGGCGTCCGTGTTGCCGGGCAGCCCGTGGAAGAGCTTCTCGGTAGGTTTGGGATACGAGCTGAAGTCTGTGGGGTCGATTTCATCCCACTGCCAGTATCCAGAGCCCTGAGAGGTTGAGAAATGTCATTCAGAGGAGAGGAAAAAGAAGCAACTCAAGAATGAAGCGTCCCAGCCAGTGTGATCCCACGCACTTACTTTGAAAAAGATAATTTTTTTGTTCTTATTGAAGTACAAGGCTGAGTCGATATCAGCAGGGATGTGGGTCAAACCTCTCGGGAAGCCTTGGTCAAGTCTGAAGCCAGTGTATCTCCATATTTTATCTCCTGTGAAAGAACACATGCAGGGAGAAGAAGAAAGAGGAGGAGGAGGAGTTTTTATTTTTTCCTCGGTTGTCAACATCGCATGTCGTTCTCTGGAGTGGGGAATTTTAACAAGAGCCGAGAAATGAATCCACCTTTCAGAAAATAGGACTTGCCGGTCCGCTGAGAGTGCACAGCTGCGCTGAGGCTCCCCGGCAGCTCCTTCCACAGAGCGGAGATGAGGACGGGAGTGTTGTAGGACGAGCTGGACATCGTCCACACGTACCGACCGCTGAAAACATACGTCTTACGCAGAGGACCTGCAGGAGGAAACGACGGGAAACACTAAACCTGTATCCTGTCTGAAACAGAAAACGCCATTTATTACTGCTCTCTAGATAACAACATCATACCCAACATTACTGCATCCAGAGTGGCTTTACAGGGATCTGGAACAGCACCCTCTGATGATGATGGATTTCTGGATGGAGACGTCTTATCTGGCTGTCCTGACAGGGAACAACAAGGCTATACATTGCATGGATTATACATTATAGGGGACAGGGAATGAAGATCCATTGTCGAATAACAACAGTTTATTCCTGATCAAAGTCCAAGTCCAAAAACATCATGACACCTTCATTCATGTATAAGATTTGAAGCACAAAAAAATGGTGAATCTGAACATAGACCGTGTAAATACAGGTGTTAGGTAAACTGTATAGCACTTGGATCTCAGAGACTATTTGCTTATATCCAGCTCTATACGGGTAGGCAAATTTGGAATCATTTCCTGTGAAACCTCAGTGTGCTCAGTATCTGATTCCTCCTCTGTTTCTGCTCAAACATATAAGGTCAGATGGGTACGTGTCCCATAAGTCAAGTGATCGTGCATGGGAGTAGAGAACATCACAGCCAATTGATTTAAAGTGGTGTGGTTGCCAGCTAAGCTTGAAAGATGGATACTGGATCTGTGCAGAAATGGACCTTGATAGAAGAGAAGATAGAAGAACAGCATTTGAGGAGAAGATAGAAGAAGAAGATAGTAGAAGAAGATAGAAGAAGATAGAAGAAGAGAAGATAGAAGAACAGCATTTGAGGCATTTCTGATAGCTTCTATGTTAACACCAGATAACAACAATAAGAACCCAACCATTCCAGGATCCCTTAAAAGTTAACTATACATTAAGTTTGCAGCGTTACCGTATAGAGCCTGGATCCCTTGCACGTCGTCAGCGTGGAGTCTGAAGTCGGAGCGGTACCCGCTGTAAACAGGCCCCATCAGCGCGCTGTGGTGCTGTGAGTGGCCCAGGCCCAGTGCGTGGCCGATCTCGTGGGCCGCCACGATCCTGAGGTTGGAGCCGCGGGACTCCCCCTCTGTCCACACCTCGTCCTCGTCAAAATGCACGATCCCTGACTCGGGCGCGTCTGCGTGGGCTAAGACGTGACCTGAAAGGTGAAACGAGACCTCCACTCAAACGCTAGAACACCTCATTCACTCCTGACATTTCTGAATGAATTCAGGATGTTTTTTTTTTTTTGTCGCTTCCACCTCGGCCATCGAAGGACACGGGACACCCCTTGTCTTTTCTGTGGAAGGAGATCTTGATGTCCGCTTTTCCTTCCTGCACTTCCTTGAAGCGTAAAGGTGACACGTCGCTCCAGTATCTGAACGCACTCCGGATGGCCAGCCGAGTCTTTCCCTGGCCCAGATCAGGGGTGTAGTTGTAGATTCTGTAGGTCAGGATCTTCTTACGCCACTGGCCTGTTCGTGAGGAAGAACCACAGCCTTATCAACCGCTCAAACCGAGAATGCACCCAATTCAACGAGGATACACCCACCCATGACTCGATACTGGAGAGTTTTGCTGTTGAACGAGTCTTGTAAACCGCATCGAGGTTTCTCCATCATTGCCAGTGTGGCTGAATCCAATTGTCCTGTTTCTTGCAGGTTTGTCACTTTCTGAAAGACTCTAACAGGACATCAGGTTAGTCACCAAATGACTCAAAATGGACTCAAATGGACAAACTAAGTTACAGTAGAGGCAAAAATATGATGATAAATCATTTGATTTGTCAGCATAGAAGAAAAATGGTCACCGTAATGCATCCACTATCTCCTCTGGAGAATTTTTCTGGGCTTTACTATCCAGGGGGAGCTGCAAATAGCCATACTTCCTTAAATACACCTACAGAGAGAGCGCACATTGAGTAAAAGATCAAAGTAAATGAAGTAGAACCAAGCTGCAAAACCTTTCAAGCAAATAAGCAGCATGTAAATAATAAATGTAAATAATAAACTCATGCAAATAAGCAGCAATGGCATGGGCGGAGGTGATATCAGGTGATATTATGGTCAGTGTTCAGCAGCCACTGGATTATATCTTATATCGATTACATTACAATCACTATCATTAGGCAGGTTTAAATCATTCAGATTAAGATAATCTCAAAGAAGCAGTTGGGGGCTGATCTTTCTGTGTTCCTCTCACCATCGCCTCTGTGAATTCTTCTCCGCTCGGGACGATAGAGGAAGCTGACGTCAGAGAAATAAGAAGCACCATCAACTCCATCTTACGCTCCATTTTCCCGCATTATCTGGGAAATAATAACAGCTCTGGATCTCTAAGCATTACTGAGGAGCATCCTGAGTGAGCCCTGCCTTTTATACCACCCAGCGTGAGTCCAGGACCTGCCTCAAAGCCACACTACCAACTTTTACGAGGAACGTGGAGTGCAGACGATCACGCCTTCTCACGCCACCATTCAGACGTGTTCGGTTTGGAGCGTTTAAGAATAACTTCCGAGCCATTTTGTCTACGTCAGAGGAAGCCAATAAATCCATTATTCGTTCTTTAATAACCCACAAAAAACCGGCCCACCGTCTCATGGAGGTGCCGGGTTTTATGACACTTAAGTCACTGCAGTGGAAATGAAATCCCACTTTCTTGATATTTAATGAAGCTGCCGAACGTTGAAGGTGAATTACTTTCCAGACATTGCTGAGGTGAACTTAAACAGATGTTCCAGAAATACAGAGGCTGATTTATTTCACTGTCCGTGGACTGCGACACGAGGAAAACAAGTCACCACACTTCCTGCATGAGACAACAGCTAATTATATTGTTCTTAATGTAGGAAAACAACGACGCCCCCGCGTAACCATCGCTGCAAATCGTCCGCTGATTAGACACGAGGACGGCCCTCGTCTCTGCTCCGACGCCCTGAAATAAAACTCCTGGAAAGTGACTTCCACGATCAGAGTCACTCTAGTTAACCACGGCTTCACTTTAAATGCCACACAGACTTGAGTTTCTCATCAAATGGCGTTATCTGTGAACTGGCAGGCAGCGTGTGCCTGCTCCAGCTTCAACCTGACAATTGATGGTCATCGATTGGTTGCTGGAGCAGAACAAATCCCTCAGCTGTCTCCTCGCTCCGGACTCAGAGAGATCAGGGCGAGGGGAGGGGGGGGGGGGGCACATCGACTTAAAACTGTCGGCATGATAAAACACGCTTCAGGATTTCCCAAAATGGCTTCGAGGTGAAGCACAATACAGCACACAAAACACAGTGTAAAGTAAAGAAATGTGACATCACAATCCCAGGTGACAACTGGGAAAAAATTATATAATATATCTAATACAAAAAGCAAAAAAAAACAACAACAGCTTAAAAGCCAAATACGCTTATGGTAGTAAACCATAAGCATAAACATGCACGTGTTCTGCCTTCAGGACTTTATGCTGCTAAAAAATAGAACAACTCCAGGAAGCGTGAACTCAGGGTTGAATTTTAGATGAAGCATCAGATGGCTGATGCTCTGTGTGTGTGTGTGTGTGTGTGTGTGTGTGTGTGTGTGTGTGTGTGTGTGTGTGTGTGTGTGTGTGTGTACATAAACATATCCCAGAGCAACACAAAATCATCGCATCAGAGCAGCTTTTTTTTCAGGAGGGAAACTGAAGCTTAGTCTAAAAGCCTAGTTCCACAGGATAGTAGTTTATTATATCCATGTAGGAGTTTGTATACTGATACTTGAGGCAACACAGTGGATTGGTGGTGGCACCTCACTGCAAGGACCGCCACCGGCTTGACTCCTAGTCAGACTTCATGTGTGGAGTCGGGGTTTGTCCCAGTGGTTTTCGCTGGGTAATCCAGTTTCCTCCCACAGTCCAGTAACATGTGTTACTGTGTCCAGTAACATATATGTATATGTTTAGGTTGATATGTTTAGGTTGATTGCACACTCTAAGTGTGTGTGGCCGGTGATGGAATAGGCTCCAGCAGCAGCATAAAGGGAGTAAGATCATGGCTGGATGATGAAAAATATTCTGCTAAGAATATGTACTAATCTCTGAGAAAAAGTACAAAGGCTCTGATGTTTTATATCATTCTTAGTCAGACTTTTGGGAGAAATTTGTTGAAAACAGTCGACTGACTTGCTTTTTCACGATGCTTGATAATAGAATCTGTTTGCAAATATGTCTAAATTCAGCTTTATTGTCAACTTTTCAACTTCATTCTGCAGTCCTTGAAATCAGCTGTACAAACCCCACACAGACCAAACGTGTGTGTGTGTGTGTGTGTGTGTGTGTCTATGAGGACTATACCCAGTCACACAGATGCACATCTGCTACTGTGACGCTTACAGCAGTATGGAGGTGCACGTGAGGTCGTTAAGAGTCCAGCGATCTAAGTGCAGCTAATTCATGTGTGTTTAATGGTTTTAGGGCTGCACATGAGCTTTATGGCAGAGAGTGAATAGAATCACATCAGTCTTCAGTCTCTCAGCTGTAAACACTTGTTGGTTCAATCTGCTCTTTGCTGGTTTCGGTCTGATGAGATTTGATAAGTCAAAAAATATACAATATACGTTTGTAATGTGTGTTGCTACTAAAAAGCAATAGAAGATGTTCATTTTACACAGCATGGACTTTAATCAAAGTTTTGACCGTATGAACCAGTGCCTCAACATTTAGTGTCAGTACATGAAGTCATTCAACCGTTTGACATGGACATTGTGTTAAAGCAGCCACAAGATGGGTTTGCTTGGTGTTTTTAGGTTATAATTCAGTCTCAGTTTAACACTGACACACCTATATGAGCCCAAAAGACAGTCACCAGGTCTGATTCCCAGCACATTGCTACAAACGGGTGACATTTTGCTGTGAGTGGTGCATTACACAGCTAAGCAGAGGAAGCGAGGGGAGATCTTTCCAGCCTGGAGTTTATCAAACTTCGATGAAACAATTGGTGCTCATGGCTGATTTGGATGAAGAATCAAAACGCTGGAGACTAAAGTAAGACAACTGATCTCTCTCTGCTTTATTGGTGTAGCCACATGGCCCTTTAAGGAACTGTCAAGTTTTATGGATTTTATATATATGTAGTTGGTTTATTAAAAAAACAAACAAAGTTGGGGTTTTTGACAACTTCTTCGGTTAGCTGTAGTGCATTAATACTGTGAAGTTGCACTTTTCCTTCCAACGAAATGCTCAGGCGAGTCAAACCGATGAGCTCCACTGCTTCGTCCACAAGGGGGCGCCAAACTAATCAAGTGAAAGTTGTGGGGGGTTTTTTTAGTTCTTTAATCAGACATCACAAACTTATATCCTCTTTTTAAAAAAAACAACAACTATTCCCTGTGTAGGTAACATGATGCATTAAAAGGTATAAAATGGAAAGAGAGACACAGAGACACGCGTAACGAACCATGTTGATGCCTTTCAAAGGTATTCTAACGACCAAGTGGCCAGTGCTCGTCTTCGAGGAGGAGTCCTAGAGTAAGAGGTCTGAATCTAGAAAACGCGCTTGGCGTCAGGTCTGCTGCGGAGACGCCCTCTCGGGGACTGTGTTCACTTCCAGAGTTCACGATGAAGATCAGGTAGGTACGATGTGTGTATGGAAGCTGCTATGATCACAAAACTGCCAAAGGTCCCTTCCCAGTTCCCTCAGAACGTAGTAGTAGTTTGTCCATTCCCACTCTCTCCTCTAGTGCCTCAAGAATCTCGCTCCAGCTCCTCTAGCTCGTCTCGTAGGGCCTGCGCCCGGCCCATCTTTTCCAACTGATCCTTGGTCGGCTCTTTTATCTCGCCCGAGTCCACTTTCTGCTGCAGCTCCTCGATCTGTCGCAGCTTCTTCCTCAGGTTTTTGATCTTCTTGGCCTTGTCCACGGGCTCGTCGGAGGACGGCGGGACAGGAACCGAGGCCTTCGGCGTCTTGTTTGAGGAGTTGGCGCCTTCGGAGATGGACACGCTCTCCACGCCGCTGCTCACCGAGTCCACGTCGGCGTCCCCGTCCGGGCCCTGCTGCTGCTGCTGCTGCTTCTTCTTCTCCTTGCGCTTCATGTTGCGCTTGGCTGCCTTGGAGAGGCCGGCGGAGTCGCTCTCGCTGCACCCGGGGATCTTCTGCTGCTTGGGCTGGGCCGCCTGGGACGGGTCCATGCCGGGGGGCAGGTCCGGCTTGCTCTTGAAAAACTTCACATACTTGTTTTCATAGCTGCAGGAAACGAGCAAGAAACAAAGACAGGTGCCTCATTATGCACGGGTATCAGGGCCGGTCCTATCCATCACAACATGGGACGATGCTTCCCAAGGACGAGTCTTCGAGGGAATCGATAACGGCACTTACACTGGCACTTCTTCCTGGGGGACGTAACCGTCCTTCACCCTCCTCGGCTTCCTCCACGTACCATCAGGTCGCTGAGTGGCAGCAATGTATTTCCCTGAAGAGAAGCAGGTACAACATTTTAGAGGAGGGGGGGCTGATACATCAGCCAGAATAAAGCGGCAAAATCCATTAAGACGGCTGACCTTTAACTCATCCTGTCAGCTTAGGAGTTCATGGAAATCAGAGAGAAATGACTCCTCTTTGTTCTCCAAAAATTACAGGTGACTCAGGCCATGTTCCGACCATGAATTAATAGCGCATGCTGACAACTATTCTATACATCTCGCACCTCAGAAGAATCCTAAACACAACGGTGACTTGGTTTTCCACTGTACATGAGACTGAAACAGTAAGTCAGCCCGGTGTTGTAGCTGCAGCCTTTCTTCCACGGCTGTTGTACGTTTTAGAGCCAGCAGAGGTCAGTCTGCTGCAGTCAGTGACTGTGAAACCAAAAACGTCAAGAGAAAAAGAAGCCACACAGTTCCCTGAGGCTATAACCACTAATTGGTGGTGTACGTAACAACCTGTTTACCTCAAGTGTTTTGTGTGTCCGTGTGTGCGTGTGTGTGTAGGCTCAATTCCCTCACGAACAAATTGTTACAGTTTTCCAAAGCCAGGAGTCGCACTAAATAGATGTTTGTATCTGTTGGTTTATTTACTTATTCTCCCAGTGACTGCACAGGCAGTGTTTGTTAGGCTTGCGGTCTTCTCCTACAGTCCATACATGCTTGGAGTGAATGGAGGCTCCTAATCTTCCCTAAATGTGAGTGTGAATGGTGTGTGTGCCCTGTGAGCTAATCCGGACGGACAGATGGACAGACAGTTGTACTCTGTGTCTTTATTTACAGCATCTCACAACAGCACTAACCCCTCGTATCTACTCTATATTGCATATATTGTACAGCTCTGATGACTCAGTCCTCTCGAAATAGCTCAGCACAGCTCTGAAAAGAAACGTGAGGGGTGTTCTCAGTTTTGGGAGATACCGTGTATGGTTTTTATCCAGCTGCTGGTGTTTCCTCCCGACAAAATAGTAAGAGTGAGATTGCACAGTCTCTACTTTCAGTTTTCTTCTTTTCCCTCCTTTTGAGTGTGTATGCATGCGAGTCTTGTTTTTGCTTTGCTCTACAGACTGTCTGAAAAGTGCTTTACAAACAGTGTGATTGGCAGACTTGTTGCACTTTCTTATAAATTGTCGCACCATTTGAATGAAAAGCACGTTCATGCTTGTTCAAATTGGACAACGAACTTGTATTGCGAGCTCCCTGGAAAAATAGATTTTTTTTCAGAAACCGAGCCTCGTCCCTTGAATTGCCGCCAGGGACAAATGAAATTCGTTGTCTTAAATTAAACTGGATAACATGTTGGAGCACATGAAAAGAAACGCTTGTCACATGCAGAGATTCCTCATGTTGGGAGTTAATGGGACTCCTAATACAATATAGTCACGTGTTTGTGGTTATATAGATGCTGGAACAATTGTATATGCTTGGTTATAATCAAGCCTTTTCTTCTTGCCAAGGCTGTTCAGGTTACAGCTGCTTGACGTCTCACTAGAACAATAACAGCACAACTCCTGGGTTAGTAGTTTATGTTTATTTTAGGATTGATTTTAAGATTTTATCTAGGCCATTTAAAGCCCTCTATGAACATATTTTGGTCCTATATGAGCCCTGGTGTAGCTTCAGGTTTACTGAAGGCTCTAGAGACCGAGAGAAAAAAAAAAACTAAAACGGCATACAGCCTTTGCATAATGGGTTTAAGAAGTTTTGGAACGACCTTATAAGATTTAGCCACAAGACTTCCCAGTCAGTGTTATGTTTTCACTCTCTTCTCAGACACTTTTGTCAGACAACTTAACCTGAACTCTCCATCTTCCTGCAGCACGTTCAACGCTAATCTCTCTAAACTTAGTTTTCATTACTGTGAGAAGCGTTCTAAGCTCCGAAACTGCTTTACAAAGTGCATTGTCGTCATTTTCTTTGTAACCGCTTTTCTTATTTTACCTCAATTACCACCAACGGATACGGCTAACGTCAACTAGCCGACGTAGCATCTGCTACTTAGTTGCACGCAGCCTACAACTCGCGCCAACAGTGACAAACTTCACGCTTGGGGGCGAGGGGGGCGACACGCTCCTGCAGCGGAGTCGAGAGGTTTCACACATCCTTTCACGTTCATCGCTGAACGAGTGCGATAGCTGCGAGCTAACTAGCGGCGCTTAGCCGTGCTAGCTGTTAGCATTAGCTGCCTGCAGGACAGCAAACCCACTCCGGCTCAGTGATTAATCTGTTCAAAGTCAACTCTGCGGGTGAAGGAGAAAGACCTCAGCTTAATTGTAAAATCGGCGTCTAGAGGTGATGTTTAGAGAGCGGTTAGACAAAGGCTGGGCACATGTAGCACTCTTACCAGACTCATCTGTGACATAGGGGGTCGCCATTTCGGTGTGGCTTGCAGCTCCGCCCCCCTCAGACAGCCCGTCTCTCTCCCAAGCGCACCCCTTTACGTCTCTGCCTCTCGCTCTGTTTTGCTAGGACTCCGCAGAAGGATAATCCGCGTCTGCCTCCCTGGGTGTGCCAGCTGAGATGTCGGCAGCAGGCCTCAGCCGGGAAGCTGCGCTCAGCCTCACCCTGGGGCTGCGGCCAGACGGAGGCGGTGCGGCAGCGCGGAGCCTCCTCGCCGGGAGACGCGAGGACGGAAAGCGTGCGAACCCGGCGTCGCTGCCGGGGAAATGACGACTTGGACGGCGGGTTGCCAGGTTTGCCTCGAACCTCTCGATGCTTTTTTTTGTTTGTTTGTTTGTTTTTGTTTTGTTTTGTGTTTTAATGCAGGAGTTTGTTGAACTTGACAAGGTGGTGTAAAAATTTTTTAAATATTTTTTATAATATTTGTTGATTTTAATCAACAGATATTCTTCTAATTCATGAAAGGATTTTTATTTCAATGACTGTTTTTTTGAAAGTTTTTTTTGTCAAAATTAAATAAAGAGAAATGAAAAGTCAAAAGCCATCATTCTCACATACATTGTTTTTTACACAAAAAAAATCTGTGACATTGTCAAGGTGGAGACATATTTAAAGACCTTGTCTAAAATGATTTGCATCATTTTAAAAATTTACATCAAAATCGAACATTGAACCTTGAACATTTGCTTGCACTTGAGTTTCCCTGAAGAAGCCTCTTTATGGGATCATTAAGGTTTCTGACTGTATATAAATAGTCTTTACTACAGTGACTCCACCTACCTCCTATGTATGATGCCACCTTATCAGCCCTGCCCAGGTACTGTAGGTTCAAATGCTTTCACACTTGCCCTCAATGCAGTCGAACAACAAAAGTCATTTATGGTCGACCTCAGGTGGCCTACTCGCTCTGAACAATAGTCAGGTATGTACAATGGCGAGAAGGTCTAAGGACCTGTATTACTTATAACTCCTTGGATAAGTTAACCTGTATGAATGAGGATTTTTTTTATCCTTTTGATAATAAAGGATAGTTCAAATTTGACAATGCATTTGTCAAATTCATTTCATTATCATCCCTTTACATCACATAATTTTCTACAACTTAGTAAGTTGGATTCATGTGAGGGTCTGAATAGACTTTTTATGCAGAGAAATTTGCACATTTGTCAGGGGCATAAACACATTATATAAATAAAGTTTATATATTAAATAAAAAAGCATGGTTATAAAAGAAATTGCCTGTGGACGTTAAGTTTCTCTTGCACATCTAATATGAACAGACACATGGAAATGATTGCACGCTGTGTAGATAATGGAGAATACTGTATGGAGTTATAAGAGAGGAAAAAAATGTTATGATAATGCCAGACTGGCATTAAAGAGTCTAGCAGCTGTTGGGATGAATGACCCACAGTCGCATTCCTTCCTGCACCGTGGGTGTAACAGTCTGCTGCTGAAGTGGCTGCTCAGCACAGCTGCAGTCTTACGTAGGGGGTGAGAGGCGTTGTTTATGACATACTGACGCACAAATCTGTAAGGCCATGTTCTCTGCCCTAGTTCTCAAGTCCTTTGTGCTTCCTATCTGATCTGCAAAACACTAATAAACAGCTAAAACAGCTGCATATGGGTCTAAAACGTCTAACAAAAGTAAACTTCCCAGTAACTTTGATTACTCTGCACCACTTCAGCACATTCAGTCAAAGCATGCCCACTTTAGGGTGTTGTTTAAACCGAATTCATGATATTTTTGTGATGCATCTAAAAGCAAATATATCCCACGGGTCACCAGCTGAATGCATTGAATTGCACGCAATGTAAAAAAAAAAGGTGGATAGGAGGGTTTGTAGGTAGTTATGTCATTAGGTAGGTAGGTATACAGACAGGTAAGTAGGTAGATAGATTAATTGATTTTTTGAGTGAAAACCAGTCTCCAGAATGAAGGACCATAAGTCAAACACATCACGTTTCAGAGAAAAGTGAAGCTAATACACATGACAATAAAAAAAAACAAATGCTGTTAAACTGCATCTGTTGGGTTTAACTAGTGGCATACAAAGTATGAAGCATGATCTCCACGTGAATTCATTCTGTTATTAGTCATAATTAAGCTGCTCTTCCATCGTGCTCAGAGTGACATAAACATGTCAGTCAATCATGTAAAGAATCCACCATTTGCACGTGCCCGATGTGCCCTTACGGTAAGACGTTGCTCAGCACGCTTCAGGACAGACGGCCAATGACAGGCCCTGCCTCCTCTCAAAAGGTTACTGAGCTAAAAAAAAAAAAAAACCGACTCAGTTTGAAGAAACTGACGACTATGAAAAAGGGGGGTTTTCCGCGTCCGACCTGGCAACCTCGGAGGAGCCAGGTCTAGTAAAACCGTCCCCCTCCACAGCAGCAGCTTCAGACACTTGGCATCAAACAGCGCAGTCTGTGCGAGCGGCTGCGATAACCCGCTTCTAGAAGATACTACCCGCTTTCTCTCAGCCGGCACCAAGTACGTATATCCCGAACGGTGTCCCCGCGGGGGCGCCGAGCTGAAAGCGCACCGTTTGGACCCGTGTTTGTGTGTTTGTGGAGGGGGATGTCTGAGTTAGCCTCCCAGCGGTGGATAATGCGAGGCTAACTGCGCTGCTGCGCTAGCTACGTCTGCATTCACCGGAGCTGCTAGCTACGCCGCATCTGCTGCTCATCGCCCTAGTTGCATTGGTCAAACACCAAGTAATGATCATTCTGATAACATCGATAATCGACCGCTGCGGTTATCGAGGCGTCGCGCCGCGTCACGTAACGTCTAGGTGATGTTAGCCGGGGTTAGCATCAGCCTCCGGACTTTCAAGTCCCAAATACATGCGTGGAAAAAATGAGCAGCTTTGCATTGAAAACACTGGACAAGAGACGGGCTGTTGTGCAAGATGCATCCCGTTAGAAGTTAGCATGGACCTGGTAAAAAGGTTTAGGGCTGAACTTTGGCTGAGTTGGCTCGCTGATTATTATTCTCACACCAACTTGGTTGATATTTGATGCTGAATAGTCGTGCAACTCCTGGAGGAAAAGCTAAGGTTGATCTTTTTTTTTTGGAGGGGGGGGACCTGAGGTTGTGGGGAAACTCCAGGCCATTTTTTAGACGCGGTTGCACAGCTTTCTTTCTCGCAATAACGTGCTTAAATAAGAAGGTGCTTAATTAGATACAGTGGGCGGTGATGGGGGGAAATTGACTAATATGGTATGTGAACCTCATCTCCGCTGAATTTCAAGACGTGCACCTTAATTAATTGCACAAAGCGCAGAGCTGATTGCGTCGTAGTTGTTGGAAGGAGAAGAAGAAGAAGAAGAAAATGTCTAATCAGCCTCTGATCTGACCCATAAGAAGCGGTGACCTGCTTAGGTCGAGCTATATGTGGCTCCCTTTCTGTGAATGCATTTCCCTCGCCCGCAACTTCTCCATTTTTTTCAGACGTATCTTTTTCTAGGAGAGTCTTGCTGACTTAGCATTTCTCCTCAATAGAAGAGGCCCGTCCTACGTAAGCACCTGGCTGGCTCCTCGGATCTCCGAGCACCATCCCTCTTGATAAACACGATGCGTCCAAGTTGGTTCAGTGACTGGCTGAGTGAGTGGACGTGACGAGGCAGTGTCACTTGTTGATTGTGCAAATGCGCGTTTGACGTCTGCAAAGGTGTGGTGGCATGCCAAGTCCGTAATCAAGAGGGCGTGGGTTTGTACACTTTAAGTTTCCCTTTCTAGAGAAGCACGGCCAGTGAAACTGCAGAAGGGGAGAAACAGCTGGCCCATAAAAATGACTGGGATCACTGATGGGCTCCCTTTTTTTTCTTTCTTTTTTCTTCTTTTTTTTTTTTTGGAGTCGAGAGGGGAAGAGAATTGGCCCGGGCTCGTCCAGAAGTCTATAAAAGGGCTGGATCTTTCCTGCACTATTGACTGATTATTCAGCACAGCGATGCCATCGTTTCCAGCTGAAGCGAGACTTGCAGATATTCCTCTTTTTTTTTTCCGTCCCGGATCTGCGAAAAGCGTTTCGAACAACTCGAGGCCGGATGAGGGATCCCTCCGCACACGCGCCTCTCTTCTCGGGTTTGTTTAGGGGTGAAACTTCCCCATCTGTGTGTTTAACAAACGCCGAGTCAGCTCCTCGTCCGGAGCGACGGCGGACACAGAGTCGTGTAGATGAAAAGCACATAGGAAGAGTCCATCGCTGACGTCGCCGGGCCCCCCAGATGCCTGACGTTTGAGTAGTTTGGGGACAAGTTGTGGGATTCCTCGCCGTCTCCATTCAGCGGAGGACGAGGTGAAGACTGTGTGTCGCCCCCATGGCGTTATCTGTCCCGGCCGTCCCCGCAGAGCACAGAGAGGGGAAGAAAAGGAAATGCTCCTCGGAGACGTGTTTCTCCGGGGCCCCGCGCTAACCCCCCCCCCCCCCTCCCCGAACCAAACGCAGCTCCATCTGCCAAGGACAATATTAACAGCAGATTTTTTTCTAGAACCCTCCGCCAGACAGACGATAACTTATTAAAATCTGTTTTTCATTCATATTTTATAGCCAGGGGAAACGGGTTTCGGCTCGACTCGCGCATCTTATCTCCACATCCTATAAAAGAGGCGGTTGCGTCTCGTGCGTTTTCGCCTCCTACTGTATGGCTGTCGCCATGAATCTTCAGCTCCTTCTAGACGATCGTCTCCAATAGCTGTGCTTTTTTCTCTCTCTCTCCCTCCCTCTCCCTCTCTCTCTCTCTCTCCCACAGGTTTTCGATCAACGTGGTGGAGGAGCGAGAGGAATCTCTCCTGAATGCTTTTCGGTCTGATCTGGCCTCGTCCCTCCTCGTCCCCTGCCAGTTGAGAGCTCTGTCGGCGTCGTCTCGGACCGGGAGAGCTCGCAGTGAAAGCTTTGGCGCTCGGGAGCGTTTGCAGCGCCGGCTCGAACGCATTTTGAAGGGGGGGGTGTTAAAAAGTTTTTCGCCAGATACCCGAGCACTCGTCCCTGGGACAACTCCTCTGAGACAACATGGCTAAGAAGAATAGCCAGAAGGGTACGTGCTGGCCTTTCATCCATCCCCTCATCGGCGAAATGTTGTTCCCTCGATGCCGTTTGCAGACTCAGACGTGCACGCAGCTGTAGATGCTTTTGGATTAGATCATGGTTGCAAATATAAAATGTGTGCATAATTGTTCTCACATGGAATCTGACGGAGGTCTAAAGCCTCGTCTTAACAGATGTTAAGCAGTGCTCAGCCTGGGACGCTTAAAAAGTTACCGGGCGAGGCGCTGCACGCGGTCGCAGTCGCGTTCACCTGCTTTCAGGCGCGAGGCGGGCAGAGACCACGCTCAGGACTCGTCTTGAGACGGCCACAGGTCAATATTGGACTTCGCTCGTTGGACTCCTCACGCGCACATGTTATCAGTCAGCTCTGAGAAGAAGCGACTCGAGTTATCTGCTCACGCAGTCATGGCGCCCGGGACGCCGAGAGGAGGTGCGGCCGTGTCACCACAGCCGAGAAGCTGAGGCCTGGCGCTCAGCGCAGGGCGCTGGCAGGTGGCCGGGGCGGCCTCGACCGGCACGCCGTGGACTCGCCGAGGCCGAACGCTATGCAAAACGGTGGTTCTGAAATTACGCCTGCAGGAAGAGCGCTCGTCTCATGTCCTGCCGCAGTTCAGGCCTCTGCTGTGTCAACACGACCAAGTAGGAACGGTTTATGTCAACTTCCGTGTCTCTGGAGCGAGCATGCTCCAATCCCACTGGTGTGAATGACTTTATGAACTATGAATACCTGGCCATATAGCAGGCTGGCCTGATTGACTTCAGTGCCACTTTCCCGACTTTCTAAAGCACGCTGAATGCAAATGTGTTGTCACGATAGTGAATGGTTGTGCACCAGCTGCACCGACTAACCTGGTCATGCGTGCAAAATAAACAGTTTGCCGTGTCACAAGTCAGTAGAGTTTAAGTGAATAGATTGGCTCCTCCCAGCCCCTTTATCTGACACCTGATCTAGCTGTCAGAGTCTCTAATGAGGCCGATATCTGTGTGTCCCTGCTCCCCAGACACCGTTCATTATGTTACCCCCCCCCCCCCCCCCCCCCCCCCACGGGAAACTTAAAAAGTGGCACTCGGTTCTGCTGGAGACCATCTCTAGCTCACATAGGGCCAAGGCAATGAATGCACCCTGCACAGGACACACACACACACACACACACACACACACACTCACACCATTCACTCACTCTCACACCTAGGGGCAATTTAGAGGCTCCAGTCGACCTATGCATACATGTTTTCTTTTTGTAGGAGGTAACAGGAGAGCATTCAGGCAGACGGGGGACAACATGCAAACTCAATACGTGACGTTGGAAGAGACGTGATCATGAGTTTCATTTTCCCCTGGAAGAAATGTGAACGTGATGATGAGGATTTTTCTCCCCCCCCCTTCCTCTCATAGTTCCTACCGATCAAGCTATTTCTGTCTAATGGCGTATTCCCCTCCGAACCTCAAACCCCACGGTTCGGATGGAGTGGCCGTGCTGTTGCTCAGGCCTCATTTGTATGTTAAAATCCGCCACTCGGCATTAATGCTGCAGCTCCTGGAAAGCAGTGATTTTAGGTCTGAAGGCAGTCAGACCTCCTCCGTTCCTCTTCCTCCCAAGGCCTTCGCTGCATTGTACTTCTTTAATGCCGTCTCAGACTCCAGACGGCTCGGACAGAGCTAATGCTTTTGTTTAGTCTCGTCTTGGCTGTGGAAGCGCAGCTTATCGCGAACCGTCGAAGCAGCTTCCCTGGCCTCCTCCGCGGCAGCAACCACTCCCACAGAAAGAACCCCGCGGTAACTGTGCGCCTCTCTTTGATTCGCCCGTCTCGAGTAAACGCGGTCGAGCTGTCGTCTCGAGCCGAGGGGACGCTCTGCCTTCTGCCAAGTGATCGGGATTCCTAAATGAAGCCGACCCGGCTCTCACGCTCTCCAGGAAATCTCTCAAGATGCCTGGTGACTGGTTTGTTTTGCAAATGATGTTCTGCAACGGCTTGCAAGTATGATCGGACGGCCCAGCAAACCTGTGTGTGTGTCTCTGTGTGTCTCTGTGTGTGTCTGTGTGTGTGTGTGTGTGTGTGTGTGTGTTCTCTTGCAGACACGTCTGGGGTGGTGTTTGACACTCGCTCGAAAATGGTCATGTCGCAAGGAGGAACGGCCGAGAGGATGAAGGAGAAGGTAGGGCCCGCACAGCAGCTCCACACAGTCCCACACACAGTTTCTAGATGTGTAATGCCTGAGCTCGTGCTGAGCAGAACACAGTCTACCTTTTTATTTGTCCTGCTGTGAGGCGGCTTCCAAAGGAGCCGGGGCGAAGGGAAAGAAGTTTCTGGACTCTCCAGTCTTGATTATGCTAAATGCGGGTTTCAATCAGTATCCGCTGCAGTTATTCAGATGGTTTTTTAGGTTGAAATCGCATGAAAATTGCAGATTTCTCTCCCCACAGTGAGGGTTCTTGGGAGAAGAGACTGTTATAGAGGCTCTGATAGACATTTAGAGCGCTGTAGACCACTCGTGGCCATGAGGAACAGCTGATCGTATCGAAGCAGTCATTTGATGGTGCGACCCAGGCTGCAGTTTTGGGTCCACGGTGAAGCGTGCGCCGCTGACCACCTGACCCGGCGCCCCACCACGCTTTCAAGTCTCGGCTCTTTCTCCTTTGACATCGTCGTGTTTTACCTTCCACTCTTGAAACCCTCGCGCCCTCCGCTATGCGCGTGCGTAAGAATAACAGCGTCCGCCGCCGCGTCCTCGACACGCTCGGCCCGGCCCGGCTGTCAGACTCTTGCGCCGTGCGTCTACGGCGAACAGTAATCCAAACGCCCGCCCCTCGCCTGCCTCCCGCTCCACAGATCAGCGCCGTCCGGGCCGTCGTCCCCAACAAGAGCAACAACGAGATCGTGCTGGTGCTGCAGCATTTCGAGAACTGCGTGGACAAGGCCGTCCAGGCTTTCCTAGAAGGTACGTCCCTCTGTCTGTCTGTGTGTGTGTGTGTGTGTGTGTGTGTGTGTGTGTGTGTGTGTGTGTGTGTGTGTGTGTGTGTGTGTGTGTGTGTGTGTGTGTGTGTGTGTGTGTGTGTGTGTGTGTGTGTGTGTGTGTGTGTGTGTGTGTGTGTGTGTGTGTGTGTGTGTGTGTGTGTGTGTGTGTGTGTGTGTGTGTGTGTGTGTGACTGTTCGGCCATCACACCCTGACCTGTTTTGGACCTGGTGGTCCTTGACCACCTGTTTTAGGAAGCCGGGCACGAGATAAGTGGCGCTTCATGTGCCGACGCGCCTTCTCTCCCCGCCCACGCGTGTCTTTGTCCCAGATTGTCGCCTCTGGCCTGAGCTGAAGGAGCTGTTGTTTGTTTGTTTGTTTTCTGCTTTTGTCTTCTCCCTTCACCTCCACGCCGTCATCTGCGTGCCTTTGGAGTTTCGCAGGGTTAAATATAGACGGACGTCACCGCCGCTTTGTCTCTGACGTGCGGCGGCGTCTGAACGGGCCCCGGGGCCCGTGGCGCTGCCAGGTGAGGCATTCCTGAGCCCTTTCAAGCCCGTGGTGATTCACCGCCGCCCTTGTTCCCCGCTGTGCAGGTAGCGCCGTGGAGATCTTGAAGGAGTGGAACGTCACGGGGAAGAAGAAGGTGAGGAGCTGGCCGCCCCCCCCCCCTCCCCCCTCCCTCCCCCACCCCCCCCCCCCCCCCCCCCCCTCCCTCCCCCCGCTTCCCCCAGAAAGCCGGGAGCCGGCAGATCATGAATTGGAGCAGAACGTGGGAGTTTGCGTTGACACATGGGGAACAGAAATAGTAGAAGTTGACGTGGCGTCGTGTTTAACTTCCTCAGCGTGGCTCGCCTGTCAGTCACTGTTGAACGCGACCGGACGCCTCGGCCTGGTGGCGTTTCAGCAGCGGCGCTCAAACAGGATGGCCTCAATGATGCCTCTTTGGCAGGATGTACGTAGCATTCCCCCAGCTCGAACTGCAGCCAATCGCAAACCTCCAAGACGGGAGCCCTCCGCCGCGTTCATTTTAGAAGCCCTCGGGCCGCGTGAGCCTCTGAGTGGAGGTATTTTCAGGTTCAGAAAGGAGGATGTACGACAGAGCGAGGTGTCGTGTGGGTCGCGCCAGGCGTTTTCTCTCTTCTTCCCGCTGAACCTGCAGTCTGACCTCTTATCACGACTGGTTTACATACCGAGATATGGACGTTTTGTCCACACCGTTGGCGCTTTTCAAGAACCAGGGCCGCGACAAACCCTCGTCTCAGTGGCGAATGACGATGCCTTTTTAAATGCATTTCCTGTCACAGTCGACCAAGGAAACCCGAAACTATCCACATTTAAGAAGCCGAGACCAGATTTTTTGAATGCCCAAATCGACTAACTGATCATTAAGACTATTCATTCAGTCTATGAATCATTCTTCAGTTGCAACGTGTGTGTGTGTGTGTGTGACGCTGTCTCTGTGCCGCAGCCCAAGAAGAAAAAGAAGCCCAAGCCTCAGCCCGAGGCCTCGGCCGAGCCGGCCGCCGCCGAGGCCGCGGCGCCCGGCGAGCCCAAGGACGAGGTGAACGGCTTCCACGCCAACGGGTCGGTGGCGGACGGCGAGTCGCTGGACTCCCTCAGCGAGCAGCTGGACTCGGCCTCGCTGGACGCTGGCGAGCTGGACTCGGAGCCCGCCCCGTCAGAAAGCACCGGTAACGAACCAGGAGGAGGAGGAGGAGGAGGAGGAATAGGAGGAGGAGGAGGAATAGGAATAGGAGGAGGAGGAGGAATAGGAATAGGAGGAGGAGGAATAGGAGGAGGAGGAGGAATAGGAGGAGGAGGAGGAATAGGAATAGGAGGAGTAGGAATAGGAGGAATAGGAATAGGAGGAATAGGAGGAGGAGGAGGAATAGGAATAGGAGGAGGAGGAATAGGAGGAGGAGGAATAGGAATAGGAGGAATAGGAGGAGGAGGAATAGGAATAGGAGGAGGAGGAATAGGAATAGGAGGAGGAGGAATAGGAATAGGAGGAGGAGGAATAGGAATAGGAGGAGGAGGAGGGTTTGTTTTGAAGTGGTCGCGGCCGGGCTGTGGATCAGACCTGCTCCGGTCCCGGCACAGATCCGAGCGGATCCGGAGCCGGCTGGGCTTTGATGGCGGAGCGTGGAGAGCGGGCGCGTTCTCGGCTCCTCCTCGCGGGGCGGCTGCAGCCAGCGAGCGCCGCGCCGCTGATTAGCTCGCAGGTCGATGGCGAGAGGAGCGGCGTCAGGGGCGGTAGATCCGCCCGAGGAGGAGATGAAGGCCGACGCAAATGTTAACGTGGAGTTAACTCGGGCGACTTGACTGGCGCCGGAGCTGACAGCGTTGACCTTCCGACCAGACCGGAGCTCGGCCTCCTCCTCCTCCTCCTCCTCCTCCTCTTCCTCCTGTCTGAGCACAACCTGCTCCACAGACCAGAGAGAGAGAGCGCTTCACAGTACGGATATTCCTGTGAGCACGCAGTAGACGCTGCTTTATTTAGGTTTTCAGTCGTTTTCTTCTAATGAGAGAAAACGGGAACTGAACAGAGAAGCTTGACAGAGGAGTAGAAACAGAGTAGGTAGAGTTAACCGTCAGATGCTGCAGTGAATTTCACATCCTCCTAACTGGATCTAGAATCGGGTGTCGGGACGTTTTCGCCTCCGTCCGGACGTCAGCCGCACTCCCTGGTCTCCCCTAATGACGAGTGGCACGGCCGCGTCCGTTCTGACGGAGCAGACTCCTCTGTTCAGTCTCTGTCGTCTGTCGAGGCTGTGAGGCTGCCTGTATCGCTCTGATCTTTTCATATCTTCCAGCTTGTCAGGTTTATTCTTCAAATTAACATATCAAATGCGACCACCCTCCCTCTGAGACTCGTCGGTTCAGACGAGTTTCATGTTTTAAAGGTCTGGATGAAAAGAGCCAAACTGTCTCACAGCTGGGAGGAGTCTCAGGTCTTGCCGCTGGTCTCCGAGGCGAGGCTAATCGCTGCGTCTCCTCGCAGGTGCCGAGGCAGAAAGTCAGGCCAGCGCTCCCAGCCCCGGGCCGCAGCAGGCGGCCAGGAGCCACCAGGCCGCCAGAGGCAACAAGAACCGACACCGGCCCGGCTCCAGCTCACACCCGCCCTCGTCCTCCACAGCGGCCGCCACGGACGAGCAGGGCTCCTCAGGAGCCAAGAAGATAGGTCAGTCCCAGCCCCACGCCTCTGTCAATCCTCTCGTTTCTAGTTCCCTGTAAGAACAGGACTGAGGGACGCCTCATGAGCGGCTTCCACGTGGCCACATAAAGAGAGAAGGAGAATGTTGGGCTAACTGTGCGTCATGTCTGCCCCCCCCCCCACCCCCCCTCCAGCCTCCAACGTTGACCGCTCCGTGAAGGACCTGCAGAGGTGCACCGCCTCGCTGACTCGCTACAGGATGGTGGTCAAGGAGGAGATGGACTCCTCCATCAAGCGCATGAAGCAGACGTTCGCCGAGCTCCAGAGCTGGTGCGTAAGCGAAGGAAACCGACACGTTTTGCTGAGATGTGTTGAGAAGGCTGGGACACGGAGGAGGATTTCACCTGCTGTGAACGTAGCGCCCCACGTGTCGGCAGCTCCGGCGACCCTGTAGAACTTGAAATGCGTCTCCGGCTAATGATCACAGACCAGCCCGCCGTGGTTTGCCTCCCTCCCTCCCTCCCTCCCTCCCTGCCTCTCTCCACTCCACGCTCCGCGCTTATTAACGCCGGGAAGTCTGTGTGCTTTTACAGCTTTCGCTTTACCGTCGGCCCACAGTCGAAGGCCGCCGTCCTCACCTTTGTCCCACTCTGACGCGGTGCCCCGAGCTTCTGCCTGTTAGGAAAGCGGAGCGTTATCTGTGCTGAACCTCTGAAGCTGAACCTCTGGCTGCTTTTTTTCCGTTGAGGCGTAACAAACAGCTGTTGTAACACGCAACACGGAGACGTCCAGGTCCACCTGGTCTGGGCGGTAATGACGGGCTAGTCAGCGGGACGTGTGCGGCCCGGGCCTGAGATGAGCAGCCAGCCCTTGTAACTGCTGGTGGGAGCAGCTCTCGCATCAGCTGCCCCGACCCCCTAATCCGTAGCGCGTTTTGGCGGCTCCCGTGGGAAAACGCTTCTCCTCAAATCTGCAAAATGTTTAGACGGCTGTCTACAACGCGGGTGTCCACAGTGCAGCCCGGCACGCTCTGAACCAGGACAGCCCGAGGCTGGCTGTATAGAAACGTGTTATTTATAGCCCCCTCAGCATCATCCAAGACATCTTATCCTGGTTTCATGGGCTTAAAATGCTATTTAGTATCGTTGAATCCTGGCGGGGTTCACCCTGGCTGTGTGCTCGGCCCACTACGATTTCTGCCAATTCCAATGAAACGCAATGGTTTTGTTTCACTTTGTTTGCCGTCCTTGCCTTTGCTATCTGGTAAAGAGCGAGTTTGTCCCAGATAGATCAGCAATTTTATTGACCCTCCGGTGTCATTCGATCTGGCCCCTCAGCGGGAAAAACATTTGGATAGCCCGGTTCACAGGTAGTAACGTGCAAGCACGTGGAGCGCTTTTAACTGGAGTGGTCCCCCATTATTGCCTCCGACCCCTCCAGGGTCGTGTCATGCCTCGTCCTCGCCTGAGCGGCGCTTCCTGCTTTGGTCCGTCTTCCCGCGGTGCTGCTGAGCGTGCAGCGCTCGTGTTTGCACGTTATTGGACGCGCTGCGCAAAGTCAGCACCCACAATCGTCCTCTTATCTCGGGTCGAGGAAACTAAACCCACCTCCTCTCCTTTCCCCCCCTTCTCTCCCTCTCCCCCTCTCTCTCTGTCTCTCTCCAGTTTAATGGACAGAGAAGTGACTCTTCTGGGAGAAATGGACAAAGTCAAAGCCGAGGCCAGTAAGTATGCGGCCTGAACCTGCGAGACCTGCCCGGTGGTTTGGGGTGGGGGTGGGGGGGGGCAGAGGCCGTCCGTGTGCTTTACATAAGACGGTCACCTGACTCGAAGGGCCGGCAGAGTCTGACCCAAATCACTTCCAAGGAGGTAGTAACAGAGATTGTTGTGGAACAGCAAGTCCCAGTTTCTTCATAACTGCAGAGGTGCCCTGAGGGTCCAGATATACCTAGAGCATACCACTGTGTGTGTGTGTGTGTGTGTGGTTGTGTGTGTGTGTGTAACATGACAGAGCAGGACTGCATATTTGTACAAGTAGGCCATTCTCTCTTCCTCTGTCCTCTCATTGAGGGGAGTTGTGTGTTTCAGGCCTGGAAAAAGTGAATAGTGTCAGGTGTCAAGGGAGAGTCAATGATGCCTTTGTGCGCGGTGTGTGGGGAATTTAGAGGAAAGCGAGGAAACTCTAGTATTCCTTTTGACATTACAAAAGCCAGGTTTCCTCAAAATACGCCACGGGTAACTGACACTCCTCCCGCAGCGAACACGCCGTTACTGGTAAATCTTGTTCCTGGAAGTCGAGGATCCTAACGAGCCGTCTCCTAGTGCGTGGGGCCCGATTAAAGACTCATCTGCTCCCAAACAATCAATCAATCATCCTGCGTTTCAAGTGTCGGGAGATGTGAGAAAATGGAGATCCAAGAAAATTCTAGAGGAGAGTCTTAGGAGAGAGAGAGCAGCCAATCCTCATGATTTCAGCTATTTTTTAAGATTAGCTATTTGAAAACATAATCCTCGCTCCAAAAGGTGTTGAGTCTCTCAGACCTGCAGTCGTTTGACACCCCTGTAAAAGACAAACGGTCCCTGTCTTTCACGTATAACACATTATCACAAATGATTCGTAATTCACGGAGTGAGAACATACAAAGGACACAACTTCCATAACAACTTCCATACTAAATGGACTGTTCCTTGTTCCTCGTTCCTTGTTCCTGATCTCAGGGTAGAGACTGCACCGCTCCGTCGAGACTTTTCAACGTGTGAGGAAATGCGTGCGTGAGGATGCTCGTGTCACTTATTTACAGTGATGTGCGTCACGTAGGCACACACACGCACACACACACACACACACACACACACACACACACACACACACACACACACACACACACACACACACACACAGACAGGATCTGGATTTGACAGCCGCTTTTATCTCTCACCTGCGTTTATCGGCAGGTGCTGAGTCAGCTGCACTTTGGACTGGCTGTTTACAAAGGAGGCAGCCGAGCTGTCACTGCGAAACGAAACTCAGCCGCAGCTCCGCTCAGAGCGGGGACGACTGGCGGCTCCCGTCACTTTACAGTCCATTCGGTCCCAATAATCAACAGTGGACACATTCTGATCAGAGCAGTTTAGCGGTGAGGACAAAGCAAACTGAATGTATGGAGTGTGTCAATGTTTAGATGGCCTAAGTTAGTAACTGGTTAGAGATGAAGATGGGCCGAGATGGTCCGGGGCGTGCAGAGGGTCGTGGCTCATGAGTGGCTCCCTGGCGGGGGGGACGGGGTGATCTGGTCCCAGGCCTGGCCCGGCTCCAGGGCGGGCTGACACAGCAGCAGCTGGGCCCCCAGTCAAACACGGCCCTGTTGATCTTGCAGTGTTGATCTTGGACGCCCGGCAGAAGCGAGCGGAGGAGCTGCGGCGGCTGACGGACAAGTCGGCCTCCATGTCGGAGGAGCAGCTGACCGAGCTGCGCGCAGACATCAAGGTACGCGCACACAAGGGCCCGCGTCGGTCCGGCTCTGCGCCGGCGCTGGCAGTCGGCCTTCACTGGGCAAACACGTATGACGCTGCACTCCCTGATCGTGTTAAACAAAGACGAGAAGTTCAAACACGCACAGAAACTTTACCCACAGCAGTGGTGTCAGGAGTATCCACGTTTATCACTCCAGCAGAAGTATTGATTACTGGGGCTCAGAAATACTCCTGTAGAAGCTGTAGAAGTATCGACTGAAGCTTTTTACTCTAGTAACTACTTAAAGTTTAAAAGAAAAAGTAATGAAAGGGGGAAAAATGCCATTAAGGACCAAAGCGTAGCCTATAGTGCACTGTATGTGTATGTAGGTGTGAGTGTGTAGATATAGAGATGGAGATATAGGGATAGACGTATCATAAAAGATAGAACTAGTTGCTTATAAGTATTGTAATGGTGTAAAGCTTCATACCTCAGGAACGTGATAAATGATGAATCAAAAAACAAGTTAGTAACGGGTACACACAAATTTATAAACGTAAGGAGTCGAAAGTACAGATAGTTGCTTGAAAATGTGAAGGAGTGGCAGTAAAAAGCAGGTTGAAAAGTAATTACTCCGGTCAAGTATAGATGATTCAAACTTCTCCTTGGGTACAGAGAGAGAGCGGAGAGCATCCATGAGGGGAGAGGTGTGTACCGGTGGTGCAGCAGAGCTGCAGATGCTATCTAGCCTGGAGGTGTGAAGACTCCACTTTTAGTTTATGGAGCGGGCACCATGTTCGGCTGCTTTAATCACACAGGATAGCATGCTGTGCAGCAGACAGTAGCTAGCTCCCATCTGCAGCCCACACACACACACACACAAGAAAGTACAGTACATGGTACAGAATGCATAGCAATACAGCAGGTATCCTGCACTGTATTAGGGGTAATAAATCGATGGCAGTAAAACGTGATATTAGTGGAATAGCTTTATGGCAGCAGCTACTTGTCTGAATCAGCTGTATCGATAAGGTTGCTTCTCCTCCGCAGCACTTTGTCAGCGAGCGCAAGTACGACGAGGACCTGGGGAAAGCCGTCAGATTTACATTCGACCTGGAGCCTCTGAAGACGAGCATCTCAAGTTTCGGCTCAGGTACCGCCTCCCCTTCAGCGCCCATTTGCATGGGCGTCTCCAGCATCTCTTTTCCGCCCTGACTGATTAGAATCAAATGGCACCGGATGGGGAAGAGCACACTTTAGCATTAAATTGGACTGCCAACGTGTACTCTCATAGGTGCATTTGAGCACCAGATTCTGCAGCATTATTGTCATTATCAGTGATCCGTATTCTGCAAAGCGAGTCCGAGGCATGAATGGCGCCGGCATGAAGCGAACGCTCCGCTCCATACCGTTGCCCATTGATTTCCATGCTGCGTACGAGCGGCCGCTTTGTAAACATTGCATCAGTCACACATAAGTCAGTACATCCTGTCCAGGCCAGGACTGGCACTGCTGTGACTCTGAGGGAGTAGCTGTGTTTCCATCACCCCTGGAAACGCTCAAAAACACTGACACTAAAAAAAAAATAACAATGTTTATACGATCAAATGCATTTCTCTCAAGTCTCATAAGAAGTGGTAGGAGTGTACGGGAGCGCCGGGGGTCACATGACCAGTTCACTTCGAGCGAGGTGGTGCGGTTTGTGTGGAGAGAGGAGGAGATTGGATGTTTTAGATGAATCTAAAATCTTATCTAATCTGAATGTAAAAAAACCAAACACGGAAACGTTTTGAGCTTCCATCTGAAGCCGGGGAGACACACACACACACACACACACACACACACACACACACACACACACACACACACACACACACACACACACACACACACACACACAGATGATGAAAAGACTCGAAGTCTCACTGACCCACTGGGTTTCTTAAGACCACTCAAAGACTTCAAGGGCATGGCAGATTTGTAGGCACGATTTGTCAAAATGACTCAAACGTTTCAGACATGTTTAAAGGACTGCGACAGAGGGGGGGGGGGTCTGTTCCACACACACACACACACACACACACACACACACACACACACATCTGTGCTGACTGACTTCAACTAAAGACACTGGCAGTGTCTCCCTTAGATTGCTAAGTACAGTGTCGCGTTATGAGATTTCCCAAGCATTCTGGGATGTTGCAAGACTAGAATTACAGCGGAACATCTTTCGACGGAAACGCCTTCAAGTTGCACTTTTAGCCTGGCGGCTTTCAGTTTTTTTCCGACCGCAGGTGTCACAGCTGCTGACGTTGCTGTTGTTGTTGTCGTTGTTGTTGTTGTTGTTGTCACTGCGTCCCTCTGGTCCGGTCCGGTTCATCCGGTAAAGCTGCAGAGAGCACCGATGAAACTACTGATATCCAGAGGGATTTCGTTCTTCTCGCCAACAATATAAAATCTCTTTTAGAATGTGTAAAATGAATCAATAAATCTTGTTCAGCTTGGATTCATCTTACACAAAACCTCATCACTAAATGTCCAGCCTGGTCCCATATGTGTACATGGGACAGTGGAGAGCGTAATCTTGATTCTCTCTATGTCCAGTATATGTTAGAGAACCGACATATAAACCTGTCTTTGACTAAAACCCATATATATATATATATATATATATATATATATATATATAAAGGTGCAGCTCTGTATTATGTGTCTGAAGCTGTTTTTCATTTTGCTCAAAAAACCAAAACCAAAACAAGAGTGTGACGTCTTGTTGTGTGTTTTCCAGTTTACCACCCGCGCACAGGCTACTCAAACCGCTCCCGCTGC
The DNA here is from genome assembly GCA_029224185.1 of Karalla daura. NCBI lineage: Eukaryota > Metazoa > Chordata > Actinopteri > Chaetodontiformes > Leiognathidae > Karalla > Karalla daura. Next base: position 12,434,252 of record CM055193.1, on the reverse strand, counting down.
AGCTCCACGTCCTCCTCGGTGGCCAGCCCCGGCCTGCTGGAGACTCCCCCTCCTCCTGCTCCCTCTGCTCCTGCCGCTCCTCCTGCCACCCAGAGCGCCCCGGTGGAGACCCGCCCCCCACCGAACAAACAGGTACTCGCCACTTCCTGCCTCGCTCCTCACCCCCGGCGCCTCCTCCAGTGTCTCTGACCGCCCTCCTCCTCCTCCTCCTCCTCCTCCTCCTCCTCCTCTCAGATCTTCCAGGGGAACCGCCGTACCTTCCAGGGCCAGGGCTACCACTCGGGCGGGGGCGCGCGCTACAACGGCGGCTCCCACCACCACGACCGGCCCGTCGGCCGCTCCAACCACCGCCAGCACCACCACCCCCACCAGGGCAACTCCCAGGGCAGCTCCTCCGGCCCCGCCTCCTCCTCCTCTTCCTCCTCGCAGCATCAGAACAACTACAGAGGAGCCGGGCGCTCCTCCACGTCCTCCTCCTCCTCCTACAACCCGGATCGGCCGTCTCACAACGGGCTGCCCCAGAGGCTGCCCCGGACGCATTGTCCTTGACAGTGGAACCGAGCGCGCTCAATCAGACCCACCTACTAACCCTTTGCACTTCCTCCTCCTCTTCCTCCCCTCCCCCACCTCCACACCCTCCCCTTCCCTCCTCTTCGCCCTCCTCCTCCTCCTCCTCCCTCACCCTCCTCTAAACTAACTCCTTTCGATGAAGAATAGAATACCAGTTTACATATTTCTGTCAGTCGAGCTGTAGTGCCACCTCTCCGCATCGGTCCGTTCATCCCTCAGACTTGAAACGCTCTTCATCATCCTCCTCCCAGTCCCGGCTTCTATCTTTAGAGAGATCTCGTGGCCGCGCCACTAATGTCTGCACCTCAAACAGACTGACGCCGTTACCTTGCAACATTTTCCTCCGCACTATTGAAGTCGACGTCTTAGTACTATTTCTATTTTCCGCTGCAACTCGTGACGGCTCTCTCAGATTTGCGCCTCAGATCTTCGTTTTTTGGGGTTTTTTTCTCCCATTTAAAAAAAAAAAAAAAAAAAAAAAATCATCCCCCAGAACCATTTCAATGCCTTCGCCGGACGCAGTGGGAGCGCTAACGTAGTTTTCTAGCATTAGCAGGGAGTGATGTCAGCAGGGGGAGGACATCGCAATCAACACTACAGACTATCGTTTGATCCTCCGCCAGACGGCAAAGAAGCGACATATCAAAAAAAATCCAGTAATCCGGAGCTCGTTTTCTGTTGTTTTTTCCTTTTGTTTGTCCAGTGGCTGCTACAAACTGGAAGGGAACGTAAACGCTCCGGTCGCGGACATTTAAAGGGGCGGGTACGCAATTTTGTGAAGCGGCCCGTGATGGGGTGACGGACGCCGGTTTACGGCTTAAAAGAAGAAAAAAAAAAAAACAAATGGAAGGAAAAAATGCGGCCTCGCACCTGATGCTCCAGGCCGTCGACCTCCGTGGTAATTGCGAGCTGTCGAGGCTCATCTATCACTCGTCGGGGGCAGGGAGGGAAAAGAGAAAAAAAAGTGAAACTGTCCCTTTAAATGTGGCCCCAGGGCGCGTCGTTCCCGAGAAGAGGGCTCGTCACCTTTTTGTAGACGCAACGCAACAACCAAGGAAACATGCTGCACATGCTGGTTTTGTCTCTCACGTCTCGAACGTTTTATCCAAACTTGAGTTTCTTCTTCTTCCTGGCGTTCGGTCGCCGTGCGCTCCGGGGGGCGGGGGGGCGGGGGAGGGGAGGGGAGGGGGGCGTGGCTTGCCTTTTCAGTCGCAGCGAGACTTCACCTTTGCCTTCGAGACGTGGATGTCTGCGTCGTGACGCCTTTCCCGGTCGGACGGTACTTGTAGAGCAGACGTGAAAATACTGTACACGCGAGAACAAGATGAGACGAGATCTTGTCTTCCCTGCTTGTTTTTTTATATGTATGTATATATATATATACATATAAATACATATATACACACACACGCATACGAACTCGCTTTATTCTCATCTGTGAAAGTAAAACCGAACAAACCGATGAATGAATTCGACACGGCTGCATTTGCGTTCAGACTTTCTTTTCACTTTTTCTCCTCGTGGTCATGTACATACAGGCTGTAGTTTTAATAGCGGTCGTTACCATACTGCTGCATCTTCTTCTTAACATGCTGACACGCTGAAAAATCACCCCTCTCACCCCCCCATTATTACTTTCTTCTTTTTTAAATGCCCTCGTGCGTCTTCTGATCATTGGGAGGAGTTTTGTGTTGATCGACATATAGAGAATATTTAGTTAGCGAGTGTGGTGGAGAGAGGAGCGTTCGCTGTCTCTCGGTACGTCCTCGTTCAGGGGAGTAGTCGGAAATGTTTTTTTTGGGGGGAAATTCGCACATTGTTACATTTTGAAGACGCCTCCGGCGAGGTGTGCACGGGTCTCACTTTGCGTCACAGTTTTGTTTTTTTTAGAGAGAGAAAAGGAGGGAGAATTGGCTCCGTGTTGGAAGTGGAGAGGAGGGATTCTTTGTTTTGGCCTCGAGGGGGCAGTAACGAAGCAGTTTGGTAGAAAACTTGCCTGCGTGAGATTGAGAAGCTTTTTCCTTTTTTTCTTTTTTGTCCCGTTTTAAACCAATCGAAACGTGAATGTTCGCTTTTTTGCGACTCTGAGCTGAGACGGATCGCGAGCGTGAATCCAGCGTCTGCACAGGAGGATCGGACGTGCTGAGCTCGTCACGTCTGGTCTGTGCTCGGGGAACATTTCAATCTCATCTCTCGCTTTGCTGCTTTGCTGTTGTTGTTGTTTTTGTTTTCTCCCCGCCTTTTTGACTTCCCACCAAACTCTCGATGCGTCTCCTGAAAAGTCAAACTGCTCCTTGAAGTGCTTTCAGAGGCAGTGACTGCACGTCACCCCAGATGTTCACCGACTGCAGTCGTCGGCCTGAAATACCAAACTCAACATGTCCCGTCCCCTCCGAGGTGTGCGGTTTTTATCGATTGAAGCTGTGGGATAGGAAAAAAACAAAAAAAAAGAAATGTCCTTTATGTTTTCGCTTAGTTTTAGTTTAGTTTTATCCCAGCACGTCATTGGTGTTGGATGTGCCGGACGGGTAAAAAAAAAAACAAACAAAAAAAAAAGACTCAAAGAAAGTAGTTGTCTCATCTCTTTTTGTCACTCGAACCGTTTATTTTTTTAAGAGAGGAAAAAAAAAACATTCCAAAACCGTAGGGAAAATTAGGCTCTGGCCAAAGAAGTCCTCTAGTCCATTTTCATGTCGCTGCCTTTTTATTTCTGTCCTCTGTCAAGAATTCCAAAGGGGATGAATCCAGTGCTTCTCACTTTCTTCTTCTTCTTCTTTTATCTTCAACTCCCCTCCTTCATTTTCTGATTCCCTCTTGTATATACATATATGTAGCTATATAATTTTGTGCTCATGAGGGGCATTTTGTATGTGATATTCATAATAGTCAAAATGGAGGTTACAACATCTCGTTCGCTCGCTCTTCCAGTGAACCCTGCGTTCTTCTCTTCTTCTTCTTCTCTTCTTCTCAAGACAACCTTTTCTGAGACAACTGTAAACTCAAGTGCCTTTTCTTGTCTCCCACCGAGTCACTGACACACACACACACCCAAAACTCCCCTCCACCAAAATATGGACCAAAGACATCGACCGTCCCCGACACCCTCTCTCTGCTCTTTCTCCCACTCACTGAATTGCACACTTTTCATTTACTACAAATAAACAGTTTGCAATACTGACCGAGTATGGGTTTTGTTTGTCCCGGGCATAATCACAATGGTGACGTTTCCAAAAAGGTCTACAAAAGTAGTCTGATCCATGGGTTGCAGAGTTGTAGTTAATGTTGATAAATTTATGAACCTGAACTTTCTTTAAGTAACCTAACGGAGGCTATAGGGTGTATACAGCCTCGAGCTGCCAGAGAAGTGCAGTAAAGTCAGTCCACCAGCAGGGGGCAGCAGCACCCGTGTTTTAAAGGTAAATGGGACGCTTCCGTTTAATGGTCAGGTGTACTGCAATGTTAAATCTGACATAATCCTATTGTAACTATTGTAACTTAACAGTATAGATACTAAGTATACTTAACATTGCTTGTTTTTTACAATGTTTAGAGGAGTAGCATCATTTGTCTACAACCTTTTGAGTTTATGTATGTATATATGAGATACAAATTTCATGTATGCAAATATGTGCATATATGATACATATATGATCTGACATATGACATGACAGTTTTATTAATCCAAAAGGAAATGATTAGTAGACATTTCTAACTGCTAAGGACATGGGATCTTTAGAATCAGATTAGAATTTACCAAAGAATAGGTCTAATAAGTAAATATGATAAAATAGTTTTCCTTCTCATTCCTTTATCTTCTTAATGACAAAGCATTACATCGAAATCTTGAGTACTCTGAGTTACCCATGTGACGAGATGAATCACAGAATAAAGATAAATTAACCCTTTAAAAAGGTGTTTGAAAACATGAAGTTACACCTTCAATAAGGCTTGTTGAAGTCTTCGCTATCTGTAAAAATGACCTGAGACCTTAGATTTATTCACCTCTATATCTACCTTTTATTTGTTTATACCTGTATTCTAACCCTAACCCTAACAATGATCATCAGTGTGCGTTGCTTTGCGTCTACCCTTTTGGCTAACAAAGTTTCCCTAAAACAACTGAAACTTTTTTTTCCAATTAAGAAAAGCTCAATTAATAGGATTTCACAATGTGATTTCTTTGACTCCAAAGCATGTTAGCACACTCACTGAAAGATGCAAATCCTCACGAAAAGGTTAACCCACACACATGCTCTACTCTACTTATGCAAATGAAATAACCGATGACTATCGAGTTGTGGCTCAAAAAAAAAAAAGCAAAAAGACAAGAAGAAATCTGCAGCACCGAGGGGAAGGGCTTTGAGCTATTTCCCTGCTGCACATGTTGTATAATCCTCTGATGAAAGAGAATTTGCGTGGTCATCGTCTCTGGATGCATCAGGTCAGTGTGGGGAGAAGGTCAAAGAGATGTAAATGAGGCGCAGCCGCCCGCTGACAGCTGACATTTCTGTGCCAGAGATGCAAAGGTGTTGAAGAGGAAGTGTCTTTACGAGGGCCGCTGTGAAGCGAATCCTGTTCGACAGAGTCAGGAGGGGAAATCGAGGGTATTAGTCACGAGAGAGCCCAATTATTCACAGTCCACTGAGCACAAGCCGATGGAAATCTGTTGAACGACTCTGACCATGATAGTTGTGCTAATAGCGCTTGGTATAGACTCAAATCAGCATAGAATCAATCCTATGCCGGCTTGTGCGCTAGCAGCTATTTGCATTAGAGAGGCTGGAGCTCAGACCTTGTCCCCAGCCATTCTTCGTTGCTCTGAAAAGCGCCTCTCTGCGAAAGGGCATTTCCCATTTTGCGGTTTGTGAGAAATATGCATGCACAGTGAGTAGCTGTGTTTAACATGCTAATGAAGCTTTCGCCGCGCGAGGGAACAGCCCCGACCTGCCTGTCAATGTTATCTCAGGAAAATCAACGGGCAAATCCGAAACCGAGTGCGAGTAGAACAGGGCAGCCGGGAAGCAGGCGAAACTACTACAAAACTCTGTCAAAGGTCCCCTGCCCGCACCGCGCTGTTTGCTGCTGTTTCCTCCACGCACGCGGGGCAGCTTCTAGCTAGGTGCAATCTGCAACCTCGCCACTAGATGTCACTGACCCTTGCACGCAGCTCATTCAGCCTGTTATGTGAAGTTTATCGGGGTGGCTACTACAGCCCAAAAGATCATCACTGCGTTAAGCTCCACTTAACACATTCACTCACTACGCAATTAACATGGGAATCATGCAGAAGGTGATTGTTGGGATGCTACTTTTAATGCCATTGCTTTTGTGATTATTGTGCCTATGCATCTTGAAGGGGAATTGTCTAGGTATCACCCCCCTCCAATGGTGAATGTGTGTATTGCATTCAAGCTAAAAGTGCACCCCAGTGCACTTCTGTGCACTCCATCGTGCGGAGTTTGCACGTTTGGTTTCGTTTCCCCCTGGTACTGGCAAAAACATGCATGTTTAGGCTCATAAACGATCCGTAGAATGAGTGGAAGAGTGAACGGTGCGTGCGTGCGATCGAGCTTTTGGCAATAAAAACAACGCGACCTCAAGCGCTCGTGATGCGTTTATTTATTTACAGGCAGCGCAATTCCTTTTTTCTTCTTTTTTTCTTTTTTCTTGAAAAACAAAAACGTCTTTACAGCCATAAAATACAAATTCCTTGTTTTTCTCTTTTCGGATATTTGTTTTCCTGAAAACGCTTCCTCGGCGAGAAGGGTTTAAAACCGTCCGCTGGCCCCAGACGAGACCCTCTCCTCGCGTCTCATGTCCCTGTTCTTGTACAAAAAGTGAAATCGAACGCGAGCGAGTAGAAACCCGACGACGATGCAGTGGCCCTCCGCCCCGGCTCACAGCCCCATCACAGAGGGAAACACGGCGGCGCCTGGAGAGAGAGAGAGAGGGAGAGAGAGAGGGAGAGAGGACAGTGCTTTCAGTCCGCTCGCTCGCACCCCAGATTCTAGTCTCCCACTCACGCCGACGTGCTCCGGGCTCAGCGTTGGCTCGTACTTTTCGGGCTACCTTGACCGTCTCCTGCGTCCGACTCGGGGACTTTCCAGTCCAGCTGGCGGCCTTTCTCGTACAGTCCCTTCAGGACCTTCCTCACTTCGTCGTTGCCGCCGACGCGGCTCAGCTCCAGGTACTTCCTGTACAGCTGCAGGGCGGTGCGGGCGTCTTCTATGCTGTCGTGGGTTTCCCCCTGGATGTTGAGGTCTGGGAGCGGGGGACGAGAGGCAGAGCGCAACTCGGTCAACAAGCGCATGCAAATCTTTTCGTAGAGAGACGTGTGGGAAAGTGGACCTGGGCCTCCACGCGAAGTGAAAGGAAAACCTGCAGTATGTTCAGTTTGGCAGAGCTGCAAAACGTATCAACTGATCCGCTGTTATTCCACAAACTAAATAAGCATATAAAGTGAGAAACAGTCTAAAGTCGTTGATCTCTCTCAGCTTTCTTTATGTGCATATTTCTTCAGGGCTCAGTCATAGAAAATTCAATGTTTCTGAGGTGAGGAAAAAGGAAAAAAATCATTTTAAGATCTTACCTAGAACTTACAGTTTTTGCATCAACCTTGGTAACTGATAAGCCGTTTTTGAACCAAACAACTTATCAGTTCCAAAGATAATCATTTGCTGCAGCCTTACAGCTTGAACACCCACAGGTTTATGCTTTATACATTAACATAGGAGAGCGTGGAGTGCGGCTCTTCGCTCAGCGTTTAGTGTCAGGGGAAAGTTTGCCGAGTTTCAGTCGCCTCTGTATTCCTACACGGCCAATAAATGCAAAAAAAAACTCCCGTGTCCGCGACCAGAGCTCCCCCAGCCACACTCACCCACGTCTACCAACATATTGATGCGTGCGCTACCCTGAGGGCTGTCGAGAACCAGCACGGACACAAAGAGCTGGAGGACGGGGGCCGAGAGAGCGAGCAGGCTTGGCACGCGATGGGCCTTAGCTGCAGGGCGAGAACAGCGACGGACCCGAGCAGCTGGTGGTGCAATGCAGTGCAACCGATTCTGCTCGAGAAATGGTAAATAACGCAAAGTCCTCCCCTCAGCCAGCCCGAGCCAAAGGCCGCACAGTCCCCTGCTTTACGGCCATTCAGAAGCATCAAAAACAAGCTGGAAACGTTAACGTGCTCTCATTAGTTGAGAGGCATCAAAGTCAAAGGCAACTTAACTGTCAATCAAAACTGGAACTTGAACTTTGAATGAGCTTTTTAAGTTTTTATCGTGCTTTCTCACACTTTTTGCAATGCAAAGGACAGCCGGTGTTGCTAAATATCACGGTATAGTAATAATGGCAATAAAATAAAGTAATGAATACTGCACAAGATGGCCAGTGCACAGAGGTGTGAGTGTTCTGCTGACGATGGTGCGTTTCTCTGCAGAGGGACAGCAGTGGCTGCATGTCTGCGCCCTGCAGCGTGGAGCCTGTGGTGTTCTGGGGGCTTTCAGAGCTCGTTAGCCAGAATCAGGGGCTGCCGCTCGAAAACCAGAGTCACAGTGACGAGCGCGCTTCAGCCGCTGGGAACAATGAGCAGGAGGAGGTTTGCTGTTGCCCTGCTGAAGGGAACTGCGGCGGCCTGTACATTCCCTGGTCATTTGACTGCCGAGCGTCCCCATTCACAACGAGCGGCGTCATGTGAGCCGTGCATCCTGTCAGGATGACAAACAGATCAGAGACAATGGCCCGTCGGCTTTACCTAGAAAGTACCAGGCGAGGAAGCGCAGGGAAATCATCCTCTTGCGCGGCAAGTGGAAGAGGTAGACGGTGTCGATGACTTGGTCTTTCAGAACCTAAGAAAAAAGCAGAGAAATCACTTCCCAGAGCTCTGAATTCAGGTCTGAATATCGAGAATCCAGCGTTGGACGGAGCGGGCCCTCAGGACGTACCAGCAGGTTGATGACCCGGAAGTCCTTCTGCAGGCCGTGGCCCACGAAGCGGACGCCCGTGTCGATGAGGAAGCGCAGCTTCAGGTAGGTGGACTTCAGCGTGGTCAGGTGCTTGGAGGAGATCTTTGCGTCCAGGTCTCCCGGCTTGATGCCGGAATACTGGGTCAGGTAGTCGACGACCTGGGGGGAGACGTTCCGGACGGTTCGAGAGCGTTCCTCTGCAGGGTTCCCGCTCCCCTCCGCCCGCCTGACTCTGCCGGACGCGGCCGCCTCACCTGCTCCTGGGTGGAGATGTAGTCGTCGATGAAGGGCACCCCCTCGTTCTGGCCCTGGCCCCTCACGCAGGTGATGCGGGCCACCGACATCTGACTGGGCTTGATGGTGGACTTGGTGCCGTCGCTGCGGAGCTCCGCCTCTTCCTGCACACGCACACGCACACGGACGAGGAGAGATCACCGTCTACCCAGCTACCTGGGATCAGCATCACAACACAGTTTGCTGTACGCCTTCTATAGTGTTTGTGTCTGTATTGCGTTCAGTGTTCAGACTCTGCACATCAACTCCTATGTGCCTGCACTGGTCTGCCTCTGCACAAATGGTGAATAAACTCTTGAAACTACCAATATTCTTTGTTTTTCTTTGTGTGCCAAAAATGAAAACGCAATACTGTTGGCAGCTTCAGCAGGGCATCAAGCTTCTGATTAAGACTATGAGGATAGAGCATTTACAACTATTAAGAAGGTGACATGGACATGTATGTATTCCCATGTATCCCCAGGAGGGAAATTTAAAATTAATGGTTTAAACTTTTAATTAAATAATAATTTACACCGGAAGGTAAGGAACCAGTGCAATATGTCGTGATATGATTGTGTGACCACTCATATTCTATTTATCACAATATTGTTAATATTATATGATAAATTTAATAACAAAATATACGTCTATATATAGTAATTATAGTAATAATCATTTGTTTAGAATATATTTTTCATATTATGACAATAAAGACATTCTGGTCCTGAGGTTGGCCTGAGGTCACTCTACCAACTACTAGTCAGAGGAGTCTTGGGATGCACAGACAGTCAGAAGACAGCGGCCTGTCTGTCTGTCTGTCTGTCTGTCTGTCTGTCTGTCTGTCTGTCTGTCTGCCTGTCTGCCTGCCTGCCTGCCTGCCTGCCTGCCTGCCTGCCTGTCTGCCTGTCTGTCTGCCTGTCTGTCTGCCTGTCTGTCTGCCTGTCTGTCTGTCTGTCTGTCTGCCTGTCTGTCTGCCTGTCTGTCTGCCTGTCTGTCTGTCTGCCTGTCTGTCTGTCTGTCTGTCTGTCTGTCTGTCTGTCTGTCAGACCCGTTCCTCGGGTCCACCTCGACGTGTCACCATCGACGCCGCCGCTCACCTGGTTGAGCGTCACGAACTCGGCGTCCAGCCCCACCAGGTCTCCGGCCTGCGGCATCTCGCTGACCATGAGGGGGATGAAGGTGGCGTGGCTCTTCCTCTGCTTGCGGGCCAGCGAGGCCTCGGTCAGCAGCACGCTGGCGTCGATGGGGTTTTTGACTGGGGGGCGGGGGGACAAGGCGGGGGGTGTGTGAGCGGGCCAGCGGGCCAGTGGAGGCTCAGGATGTGCGGGAATGTGCGGAAACTCACTGCGGAGGTCGTATCTGGTGTGGTAGTTCCTCTTGGCGTAATACAGAATGGCAGGAACTTTCCAGCTCACGTCGAACTGGGCAGCTTCAGTCTGTCGGGAAAAACAGAACAAAGAGCCCGTTCGCGTGACTCCATGAGAAGAAGAGGAAAAAAAAAACACGAAACAACTCTCGGGTTTCTTTCGCTGGCCACTCGCCTTGTCGATGGGCTCGATCAGGAAGTCGTTGAACAGGTACCACTGCTGGTGCGTGACGCCCTGGAACAGACAGACGGGGGTGACTCGGCAGCCCCGGGGCGGCGAGGAGCCCCCGCGTGGCCCCGGCTCACCTCTTTCCTCTGGTGGTACGTCTCGCCCACTTTGATGTGGGCCACCAGGTTCCCCCCGGTGCGGGCGTCCTGGATGTGCGGCACGGTGACCACCAGGTCGTAGAGCGAGGCGCCGTCCGCCTCCTCGGCCGCGCTCAGCTGACCGGACAGAGAGGGCGGGGGGGGGGGGGGGGGGGGGGGAGTGAGCGGGGACGAGGATCCCAGAGGAGGAGTCGGAAAGTGAGAATAGAAGAAAAAGCGGTGGCTCACCTCCTCGGCTTCGGGCCAGCTGCTGATCTCCAGGCCCTGGCTCTTGCTGATGGACATCTTGAGGGTGAGGGGGATCCACACGTGCCGCAGGTCCTCGGCCCGCGTGTCGAAGGTGAAGCCCTCCATGCTGCACACCTCCTCCCCGCTGCGAGGACGCACAGTTGGGGGAAGGGGAAGTTGCACAGATCACGTCCCGGCTGGCAAAACTCGTTTCAGACACATTCGATTTTTGCCAAACTCATGACGATGGAGCCTCATCTCTGACCGTGTAGGAGCAAAAGGCTGGAATCTGCACGCGTGCACCCACTAACTGTTGAACTGATCATTATTCTGCTCATAAAATAACCAGCAACTATTTTAATTGATTAGTCTATTTAAGGATCCAGAAATGGCTTCTCGGCTTCTTAAACTAAAGAAGCAGTAAAAGTTCTTTCTGGTCTATGACAGAATGGGACGCTAACCCTCTGCCTTTGTGAAACAGGAATGAACAATTTTCTCAGTTTTTGCGTTATTTTATGAACCAAGCCACCAAACCAAACCACTGCTTATCTGGGGTTAGGGTTAAAAAGTAAAGTAATCCATAGATGGATCAACTACAAAGGAGACCTATAAAACTCCACATGTAGTTTTGACAAGAGGTTTGGTGACAAACACATGCATTGCTCCTCATTTTAAAGAGTCTGGAAAAACTAAAGAGCATGAATGGAAATACCGATTGATGCATTTGTGTGTGTTTAATTGATAACCGAAGGGCTCTTACTCCAGGCACCACTCTGTGGGCATGGGCGGGGGCGGCTCTTTAGGCTTCACAGGTTCCATGGCTTCTTTCTGCATGGCCTTGTTGAAGGCATACTGTGGAGCAAACATACAGACTGTCAACCTCTCATGTTCAACTTCAACTTCATCGACTCGTTGGTTCATTTTGCAAAAACGTGTCTGAAAACCCCAAAAAAAGGAGTGCCTGACCTCGGCCTGGACCTTCCAGAACTCGGCCTCTTTGGCGCTGTTCACCTCGCAGTTGATGACCAGAACGTCCGGCAGACATCGGATGTTGCGCGTCTGCACCTAGAGGGTGCGTTAAAGCGGAGGGGGGGGGGGGGTGAGAGAGTCTCTACGGAAACCGAGCGGCCCGCTGAGAGGTGCCGAGGCGTCACTCACTGTGGGCTGGTACTTCTCGCAGTTCTCACACCAGGCCTGAGTGCTCTGCTCCAGGCAGATGCTCCTCTTCAGGATCTCGGCAAAGTCGTACTCCTTGATGGTTTTCTCTGGAGAGAGGGAGACAGGGGGACGGCGTCAGCTCCTGCGGTCTCCGAGTCTGTGGGGGGAGATTTCAGGTCTGGGCCTCACCCTGGGAGTTCTGCTCGGGGTAGTGCATGGTGAAGAGCAGCGTGAGGGAGGAGCGCACCGTCTCCTTGCCGCAGCGGCACAGGCTGCTGTTCTCCACCTCGCATCCAAACAGTTTTCCTATGACGGACTCGCCCGAGGAGCCCAGGGAGCTGCGTCGGACACAACACAAGCCGGAGGTCAGGACAGCAGAGGCATGGCGAGGTTAGAGCGGCGACAAATGGTTCGTTCTGTGGTCCATTCATCTGTTGATTAGTATTCTAATCAGCGATTCGTCTTTAACTCTCTAAACAGTTTGCAAATAACTCCATAGATGCAACACAACCGTACAACAGATCTCAGACCAGCTGGTAAGGAACGAAGCTCCAAAGAATAAATGAAACTAAAGGCAAAGTTTATTAAAGTAAACTGTTGGTCACAGCAAGTGACTCTCTGATTCACCATAAATAAACAAGACATTTTGTAGTCAAGCTATTTGGAAAGAACTTGAATATCAACAAAATTGAACACATTAAGTTCATTAAACTGGGACTAAGACTTGACGGGTCTTATTTTACCCAAACTTGATAAAGATCTTGTGCACACTGTCTTTGTTTTATCAAAATGACACAATAATGGTGAAAACTGTTAAAGCCAAGGCCAATGTTAAGACCAAGACAAGACCTGCAAAAGCCAGAAAAGTCATAGAGGGCCTTCCTTAAATCGATCATCACATGTTAGTGGATGTATGGGTTGTCTGGTGCTCTGACCTGCTGCTGGCCCCCCTGTAGGCCTGCGGCCCCTCCTGCTCCTGCGTCTCCTGGTGCAGCTGTGTGAGGATGAAGCGGTTCCAGCTCTGGATCAAGCGGCCCAGCCTGGCCTTCCCGGTCTGCTCGTCCGAGTCTGCCAGGATCAGCCCCAGCGCCGAGGCCTCGGGGATGGTGCGGAACGCTCGGAGGAAGTTGCTGGCCTGGGGGAGAGGCGGATTAGAGCAGGCCGCGCCTGGAGGACCTACCTGGTCGCGGCGGGCCTTCGGAGATGCGGCCCTAAGCGAGCACCTGACACGGGTCCCCTCGCGACAGATCCAGCATGTGGAAGAGGAAGCCGAGCTCGCAGGCCAGGCAAAACTCCTTCTGGCACAGGTGGTTCTGCACTAGGCAGCGGATCGGCTCCAGGAAATACAAAACCTGAGGAGAAAAACACAGAAACAGGTGAGATTTGCTCCCTTATCACCTCTGAAAACAACATGGAGCCGTTGACTACAATCTACAGGTAGTAAAAACATATTGGGAAAGTAATGAACAGATTCATCGACTATGAAAATAGCAGTTGCAGCCCTAAAACAATGGCACGCCCATAGCTTCCTGCTCCCTTACCTGGATCATGCAGTTGCAGTAGGCGTTGGGAATGTGAGGCTCCAGGCCAGCGAACAGGGTCCTGTTGTAATGCTTGAAGTCAAAGTCCTCCAGTCCGAGTTTGGAGTATTTAATCGTGACCTGAAATAAAAGAAAAACCACATATCCCACGACATGGAGACTTTCATACGGACCGAGGTCGACTCTCGTCGAACCGAAGAAGAATCTGACGGATCGCCGAACCTTTCGGAACTTTTTGGGAACCATGTAGAGGTGCGGCTCTTCGTCCCGGCCGATGGGCGATTCGGGGACCTGGTTGTAGCTGTCGTAATCCAGCTCCACGTCTTTGAGTTTGTATGGAACCTGAAGGGGACACAGAAAACAGATATTCTATGGATATGTGGCAAAAACGCTCACTAGGAAGTGAATCCATCCCATCAGCTCCAAGTTGCGTGCCTGGTTGCGTGGGCGGGTGCGAGGGTTGGCTGCATAACCGATGAAGCCGACGGTTTTCATGGTCCGCAGGATTTCCGGGTCTGCAGGGGGAGCTCGTCTGTAGGCGAGGACGGAAAAAACTCCGTTAACACCCAAGAGACAAACACTGATTCAGTTCAATGCGTGGGGCCCCTCGTGCTAGAAGACAAGAGTGCTAGGGAAAAAAAAAACCCTAAAGGCTAAAAAAAAAAAGACTTTTGAACATCACTCTGAAACGTTCCAACCACATCCATGCCAGAAGTTTCAATCTTAATGGGAGGACAAACCAGCTTCTCTTTAGGGCTGCCTCACAACTTGACCTTCATGTGCACATCTGGTGTGGAACCGGTGTGAGTTTCACACGGTCCCTCTGGCCATCTAGGGGAGTAAGATGACTTCCATTTCTGTTATCATTTGTCAAAGCCTGTGAGGTCTGGCCCAACTGACACAGCAACTGCCCAACCGTCAAGACTTCTTCAGCCTCCTCCAGCTCGGGCCGACCTTCACCTGGCGACGCCGTTCACAACTTTACACTGGGAAGCACAGGTCCCCTCTGTCGACGTGGTGATCAAACCTCTTTCATAGGCTTTTTCTTTTCTCTTTTTTCGTTTATGATCAAGGACTGTTCAGTCCTCGAGGTCAGAGCAGAGGCGCTGTGGTCTGGTCTGGCTCTGCAGCCGTCACCACGGCAACGGTGGAGCAGTAGCAGTAGTAGAGGTAGAAGTACTAGCAGTGATGGCAGTAGCAGTAAAGGCAACGCAGCCCTGTTATTGCCATCTAAACTTCCCGCAGGGGGAACTTTCTAGTTTTTATTATCATTATTTACAGGATTTCTTGTTTTGTGTTGGTTTTTTTGGGACAACTTCCATCTCACAGAATACCTGAATGTGTCGACAACATTGACCGTCGGGCCCTGCTTGCTTACGTGACGTGCCTCGGGCACCCTGGAGAGCATCATCATCATCGCCACAGACATTAATTCACAAGAAATGCCAAAAAATGTTCACGGGGAGATGACGTGAATTTCTTTTTCACCCCACGGTATGTCAATGCTAGCCACAGGCGTGGTGCTACAGCCGCTTTTCATACACGGCGACTCACGACTCCCAAAAAGAGAAACGGACAGCGAGGTCTGAATGAGCGAGGTTCCTCATGGCGGCCGAGGTGAGGTCATACGTGTCACTCCGGTGTTTTGGTTTCATTAGCTCAAAAGTGCACCGCAAAACTAAGAGGGGAAAGCTGGTCGTCTTCCTGATTTCTGCGCCGGTCAGCAAATCCTGAGACCAACAATGTCCCCTCTGTCCCCTCGATAATTCCCCACTTCCCCGTTCGCTCTGTGGCACCCTGTCCCGAGCCCGCTTGTTCCTGCTGAGGACGTAAACCCGACGCACGGTTTCGTTTTACGCCAGAGGGGAATGAATCATTTCCTAAATTCCTGATGAAACGTCCTCCCGCTTCGGGGGTTTGTGTTCGTCACGTGCAAATGTGAACTATGCGGGCAGGGCTGTTAGGGGCCGTCGTCATTTGAATAACTGGTGCTTTGGATGTCAAATGACATGGCCACCTGGTAACGAGGCAACTGCTGCTGCTGTTGTTGTCGTCGTCATGTATTGTGTGTGACATTACAGGTGACCACTGGAGAGTGGAGTGTTCACCCTGGTTCCCTTTAACCTAGTTTCCTGAACGAGGCGGGAACCACGGTGACACATACGGAGCAGGTACGGCACTGATCCAGCCTCACGTATTAGAAGGAATCAGAAGAGGAATCGGACGTTGATATTTATATATCGGAAATGCCTTCATTCACCGGAGTGAATGGCTTGTGTTGTGCATCACATTCTGTCTCCCGCTGAGGTTTGTGTTTTGGTTTTTAGTTGCCATTTCAATATCTAAAATCCATGCGAAAATGAGGATGTGATGAAGTTTTTGGATCTCCCGTCTTGTCCCTCTGTCCTCGCAACCCATTGCATCAGACCTTCTGTGTATGCATTGGGTGTGCTCTGGCAATTTGGCCTCCTCACAAAACTCTCAACTACACTCGACGTCAAAATAAACTTTTGCATTCAAGAACACTGGATATTTTAACCCAAAATTGTTTTTTTTACACCATTCATTTACTCAAGCTACCTTTTAAAAACGACTTGTGTCGCATGTCTTAGCACATTTCGATGGCCGCCTCTCAGACAGTCACGGTCCCCTTTAACGGCTAGACCGAGGTGACTGAGCGGAGTTACCTGGGGCTGGGCGTGGCCAGGGCGGCGGGCCAGTCCGACAGCAGCTGCTCGGCGCTGGTCAGCGGCATGGGGATGAGCGAGAGGGGCAGCAGGTCGTGGTTCCAGTCCAGCTGCGGCAGCGTGTCCACCAGGCAGGGCAGCGCGAACTCCGTCTCGCGGGAGTAGTCGTTGAACGAGACCTCCGGGGCGTCGGACCAGAGGTGCACGCACCCGCCCGAGTCGCCGAAGGCCAGGGCTTGTTTGCTGGACGACACGTCGAAGCTCATGAGCAGCTGGCCCACGGTGTTGACGTGGAAGATGTCGGCCACGTTGGCCAGGCCGGTGGGCTCGCAGAACTGGCACTGGCCTGGACAGAGAGGAGGATGGAGGCTTATGAGCAAACTGCAACATCATTTCCACCCAAATACCTGAGAGACTAGACGATTAACTCATAATAAAGAGCATAGAGCATAGATTATAAATGTATCAATGCATCCTGGTACGGGGTGCTGAATGTAAGAATTCAAAACCCAAAATATTCAGCTCACCTGTCTTGTATTTAGCTAATTTTGTTGACATTTAGATGCCAATTTAACATTAAGATTTAGATTTATGTAACAAGTTGTTTACAGACAATTTAGAGTCTACAATAGACCTGTGCATGCATGTTTTTGACTGTGGAGGATACAGGAAATAACCCAGGGACTTGTCAGTGAATATTCTCATTTGTCCAGTTCACTGAAATCCAGTGAACATCTTCTCCTTTCTTCTGCTCAGAACTGAAGAAGCCACTTGGATAAAGGTGAAACACCTTCAATAATCACGGAGCCCGTGTCAGAGCGCATGTTGAGGACGTTCCCACGTCTCGGCATCAGTACCTGTCTGCGAGATGATGGCCAGGCGCGACGTGTACGTGGGGATGAAGCGTAGGAAGAGCGGGTCCACGTGCACCTGCAGCGGCGTGACGGCCCGCATCATACGCAGGTCGTACACCATGAGGAAGCGGTCGCACGCCATCCCGTTGAGGCCCCGGCTGGAGAAGCCGCACGCCGCCAGGAGGTTCCCGTGCACGTCAAAGTCCGAGAGGCTGCCGGAGAAGGCATCGAACTCGTGCTCCGTCTTGAAGGAGCGTAGGTCCCGGAGGGTTATCTGTTTTTAGCGGAGGAGCGGGAGGTGTGAGTGTCGCACTAACCAGGGCAAGACATCTTCCTCGCGTCACGCTTACCTTTCCAGAGGTGTGTCCACAGAAGAAGAAGCGACTAGTTTGGCGCATGATCGCCACTCCGGGTACTTCTACGGTGAACTGCAAAGCGCAAACAGGCCAATCACATATGTGTTATCATTCAGTCTTAGGGGAAGACGTGAGTGCTGTATTCACCAGGATAAAACATGCCGTTTCTTCACTTCATCGTATAAACCTGTGTGGTGTGCATACAGACAGCAGTAATTCCAGTGTCTCACCTTTTGAGTTTCCTGGACTGCATTCAAGTCAAGTTCAACCACATAGTTTTGTAATCCGCCCAGGAGCAAGGTGTTGTTGTCTGTCATGAGAAGGCTATGCATATCGGCTCCTTCCTCCATCCTGGAAAGCCCATATGAATTTTTAATGACCGTAACTCTTCATCGGACACATCAACTAGATAATGAAAATCCAACGCGTCACTGCCAATACTTTGTGATACTTACGGGTAATCGAACATGACGAGACCACCTCGAGTGTGGCACTTGAGGTTGCACTTGGACAGGAACAAGACGCCCGTTTCCAAACTCTGAATGTGTCGGATGTCATCCGCTGCGTGGACTTGGAAAGAAGAATGTCGGCCCATCGTAGGTCCAAAGAACGAGGTTACGTGACCCTAAGGAGCAGGTGAAGAAGGAGTGATGTGCCTGCAGCGTACGTATAGATTCGATCCATTACAAAGAGGCCCTCCCTACCCTATGGTTCCCCATCCAGAGCATTTCCTCCTGCAGGTCGAAATGCGTGGCAGTGACTGGGATGCCGACCTCAGACACTACGCTGTGCAGCTCGGAGAACATCCCCTCCATGAGGTGCACAGGCTCGGGCACAGGCACGGCCAGACCCTCTGGGTCCAGCTCCACGCCCTGAAGCAGGTTGGGGTTCAGGTGGGGGTCCAGGGAGGGCTCCATCCCCGCATCCAGGGTCCCATGAAGGCTGGGAGGGTACTCACCCATCCCAGGGTCCAGACCATCAAAGTTCATCATGGGTGCAGTTTATCTGTCTGCAGAAGAGGGAACACGTCTGTGAATTAGGGCCACAACAAACAACTATTTCCGCAGCCGCTTAACCTGCTTATTACTTCCTTGATTAATCAATTAGTTGTTTGTTTTACAAAATAATGCAAATACAATGAAAATGATCAAAAGCCTGTGTCACAAAGGCCAAGATAAGGCCTTTAAATTACTTCTTTCTTTGTCCTCACCTCTGTTTTCTGTCATGAAAACAAAGGAAACTAGAAAATGTTTAGATTTAAGAAGCTGACATCATATAATTTGGACATAATTTCTTAAGACTCCTTTATTTAAATGCTAAAGTAAATTAAACGATATTGAAAACAGCTGTCAATTGTTCCATTAGTCGTTTAATAGTTAACTCATCGATTAATTGTTGCAATTCCATTGGGAACACATGCAGTGCGCGGACAAACGACCACAGTTTATATTTCTCAACACTTCAGGATAAAGTACTCTAGCTTTATGATAAACCCCTCTGAAATAAAGCTATTTGAACTGAACCGAGGTCCAGTCCTGCTCTGTCACATTCACTGTCACGTTAGCTTTAGGTGTAGTTAGCCGCAGAAGCTAACGGTTACTTCCTCTAAACTGCAGACACACGCTTCCAAAGTCAACGTTTTAGCGTTGTTCACAGAAACATGCGAACGGGGGCGAGTTGTAGCTTCTCACTCATCACATTAGTATCACACTGTTGGTGTTTGATCTGCTCTTTGCCGTTAGCCCGTGCAGCTAGCGTTAGCACGACCCAAGCAGCCACATCCAGCCTTCCCCCGCAGATTCTGTATCTGCACTGACCGAGCCACCAGGAGCCACAAAAAACACCTGGAGACGTGAGATTCCAATGCAAAGACTTCCACCGACCTACTGTTGCAGAGTGATTTGTCACTCCTGGGTCCATGCTCGATTCATTCACAACAATAACATACTGCAAAATAATGTTTCCGGAGCAATCCGGGGGGCGTTCAAGAGCGCCACTGCAGCTGCAGAATTTCTCAACAGCGCCTCGATTCACTTGCAAACGTTTGGCTCTGGGTCCCTGGAGGCCTCCAGTTTACTTTTGCTGATGCAATTACCATTAAAGTTATTCGACAAATGGCAAATGTAGTTTTTCTTTCTTCACAAGATGACTTTGCCTTTGAAGAGCGCAGCTGAAAGGTGCCGCTGCTCCTCTGCATTGAGAGGTGCCACATGATCTAGTTGGAGCACCTGACCACCAGGCTGTATTCCAGATATGTCCATCTGGAAAAGAAGGTCATTTTTTCTGTTTCCGAGAAGAACATTTTCGGCTGAAAGACCTTGCCTCTTCTCTGGTAGAGTGGAGGGGGCAGGTCCTGGACACACATGGAAATTTTGTCCAGTCTGTGATGGAAGACTCTGCTGATTATGAAAAAGGTTAATTTCACTTCCTCCACATAGACATAGATGTGAAACCTGATTACAGCTCATTTATGTTAATTGCCACCTTGCTGTATAAACATCCAGTTGCTGTAACATAAAGAAAGTAAAAGCAAAATACCGCCCACCCCCAATACACACAATTATAACATAGAGTATATTTTCATTAAATCAATTATGATAATTAAAGGAAACAAGTTGAAACCACAATTAAAAGTCATCAAAACATGACTGCAATTTTACAGTTAATAAATTAATAGACTAAACAGTTCCAACAGATGAAAATAAAGCTTTTAGATAAAGTTTAGGCAAAAGCCAGGCTAGAAGTTAAGTTTGCCTGTAAAAATGTCCACTCTTCCAGCTCCTCTCGGGTCTTTCAGGATGGGTTTTCCACAAACATGCTGCTACAAGCTTCAAAAACAATCAAAAATGAAGTGTAGCACTGTCTGCCTAAAGCAAATTCCCCAAAATAAACAACTCCTCGAGCAAAGTAAGTTAGGTTTTTCTTAAGTTTAGTAATCACTAATATAAATATTCATTCAATGTTAATGGCCTTATTTAAAATGGTCCGGGGTAAACTGCGAGTTTGTGTTGACAACAGACCTGCTCTGTGCGTTTCTTCCTTATTGAGCCTGTGCCAACAATGACATGATGAGACAACACCGCCCCCCCCCCCCCCCCCCCCCCCCCCCCCCCCCACACACACACACACACACTTCCTGTGCGTGTGCGTTGATTTGCACTCAGAGTGAACTCACCTGAGGGATACCCAGGAAAACCCTGCGTGACGTCACGGCCAGTCAAAGCGACTTTAAACGGCGCGGGAGCCATTGCCTTTATAACAGCCAGCGTCCGAGACCAGACACAGACCCATAGACACAGAGAGACACAGAGAGACACAGAGAGACAGAGAGATCTTCATCATGCATCCCAGCCTGACCACCGTCGCCGTCCTCCTCCTCATGGTCGCAGCTGCGTCCTGCGCTCCCGCCTCCCTGCACGACTCCTGCGCAGATGTGCGCAGCAGCTCCCTGGAGCTCAACCGCATCGCAAAGAGGGAGTCGAAGGAGGTGAGTCTATAAAGTCTGTGTTTTGATTTAGTTTCGGTGCAAAAACAAAAAAAAGCCCAGTTCAGCCAGGCAGCCACCTCTCATCTACGTAGCTTAAAGGACAGTACGAATATTTTAGTGTGGATATCATCCGAATCAAATTCTGTACACGTCTGTAATCATGTTGCAAATCTCCAAATTGTCATGTACATGTATTTAAAATAAACATAGTTTGTATTATATTTCAGTTGATTTTCCATCTTCTTAAGATTTATCCAGAAATGTATCTGTAGATTTATCTGATTGACTTTTTTTTTCACTTATTTATATTAGAGTCAAACTTTTCTTTGTTATCATTTATTTATATATCTACATTGTTCCAGTGCATATCATACGAGATTACAATGCTTTGGGGGGAAAATAATACAATGAATGGTAAAATGACAGAAAACAATAGAAAAGTACAGCACATATTTGTACTTTTTTGCTTTTGCACTCCTGCTTAGAAGCCAAACTACATCTCTTCCTTTTATATTAAATCGAGTCAAATCTAATCTGAAATCACTACACAATAGATGCCTCCAAACCCCAGATGGTGTATTTTGTGTGATTTTAAAACTTTTGGTTGTCTGGCATCATATCATCTTATCTTAATCACTACCCAACGGTCGAAATACTGCCAGCGCATTTTGGTTCCTTATCTTATCTACAGAAGTTTGAATTCAGTTGTATCTTTGTTTCCTGTGGTTTGCAGGCACGCAATGGATCGACAGATGTTTCAGATTTCTCCACCAGCCTCACGTGGATCGAGGCGAGAGACTCGTGTGACCCCGAGACCCTGAGACACACACCTCAGGTATGCAACTAAATCATCCGCAAATACAGTGAAATATCGCATAAATATCACTAAACGCAGAAATAGTGGAAAGCAACACGTCTAGGCAGACACATAATAGGCATGACAACACCATATTTACCGTGTCAAAGTTCCTGATTTTTGGTTTCTGTTCTTCCTCAGCCATGTGTTGACAAGATACTCAGCGTCCTCTCGAGCTACAACTCCATACTGAAGAGGATCTCTGGAATTCAGCGCTGCGCAGCATCCGTCCACAAGCTGAGGCCAGCGGTGCACAAGCTGCGCCAAGACATCAGCAAATGCATGAAATCCGAGGCGGTGATGAGCCACCACGAGGTAAGCAGGCTCGACCAAGTGAGGGGTGAGATTTATGGGGGGGTCTCGCATTTGCCGGCTGAGTGAAATGAAACCTCTCTCCGTCTTGTGCAGGATGGAGAGATCGGGGCCATTGAGAAATGCCACGAGGACGGGCTGTGCTTCTACACCTTGGACCGACTCTTGTCCTTCTCCATCCTCACCGCGCGCGTCTTTGCGGTGGGCGATCCGGCCAATCACGAAGAGGGCCCCGCTCGCAAATGCATGTGAAGCATGAAGAAGTGAGGCGTCGCAGCCCGGCACGACGACGTGCAGCTGCGATCCCAACATCCACCCTTCAGTCGATCACATTGATCTCCTCCCATAGTACAGCCTGCCGTGGCTGGTGACGCGCCTAGAGCAGTATTGCTACTCCATTTCAACGTACTTCCAATGGAATGATTAACTAACATATTTATTCAAATCATATTTATTGCATTTATTTATTGATATTTATTACAATCAGTTGAGTTTGTGATTCCAGCTCCATGTTCTGTTTGTTTGCAATGCAAGTGCCATCTTGAATAAACAATGTAACCCACAATCATGTGTTGTGATTCATAAATGAGGTGACTGTAGTTTTCACCCTTCCACTGAAAATGATGACGTTGAATAATTCCTGGCTAAGAAATATTAGGAAGTTACCTGCTCTGAGAGCCCAACTTGTCTTTAAAAAAAGGTGCTGAGATAAGGAGGAAGTCGTGCTTTCCTAAAAGATTCCTGCCACTATATTGTCAGACACAACTTCCTGCAGGCTTTCTCCTCGTAAAAAGCAGATGTTCCCACCGACTTCCCTCACACTGGGATGATGCAACAACCATCCAGTTGTAATTTCAAAGTGAGATTTAAAGAAAAAAAAGGGAAGGTGTCACATTTCTGCAGAAAGGGGAAACAGCAGCAGTGATCTCACTGTAAAGGTACTGGGTTGCTCAACAAGGAAGTTGGCTCTATGAGTGACCACATATCTACATGTCATTCAGCCATCAATCAGGTCCCACTCGGGTCATCAGTCAATACAAGTGTATGCACTAAGGAGAAAAATATGCATTCCAACACAAAATACACCATTATATGTCAGAGTGTCTGTCCATGACATGCAAGGGGTTGGCAACCTGTCTGTCAAAGGGGTATTCCCTGTTTCTTCCCCTTGTGTGAACTGGAGATAGGCTCCAGCAGACTCCTAAGAGATTGATGAACATGCAGTACTTTTCAGTGGAAACACTGGATGCTTATATATATATATAAAAAATGTAACACAGCAGTCAGAAAACAAAGACTGAACAGTGGATGGTTGTTTCAATGAAGAGGATAGTTATGGAAAGGCAGTTTTGTAAAGATGGGTCTGGGGCTGGGTTCTCATGGTTTTGACCTGGTTTATACCTGACTACCTGAAGTTGAAGTTGCAGGTGGATTTGTAATGGGTGAGGAGATTCAGAAAGAAGAATTTAATAATGGATCCTTAGTTTGACTCTGAGCCAGTGGGGGTTGCAGTGCACCGGGGTGATGTGACTGAGTTGGTGAGTTTTATAATTAAAACAAAAAACAAGAAAAAACATTTGGGTGGTTTTGCAGAAGTCGAGTCTGAAGGTGACAGTTGTGTGCAAAAGTCTGAATGCATGACTTCATCATATCGGTGACCGCTACCAATAGTTTATGCCAGTGAAGCAAAGCATACAAATATTGTGATGAGTTTACAGTAGATGACTCAACCAGCAAAAACTTCCTCTCCACGTCCCGCATGTGTCACCTCTGACTGATGTGTAATGCATACCTTACATCACTTCTTTGTTTGAGTGATGTAGCTTTCACACAATGGAGATGTAACCTGAACCACGAGGCGACCTCTGCTATTGTTGTCATTATTTGTGCATTGCTTATCTTCCCGAGTTTATGTTCAAAGGATGAAATTCAGTGTGATGTAATGACTTAACTTTGTCCTGGGAGAGGAAGTTGAGCAGCTTTGGCAGGATGATCAAAACGAATGTGCAGACTCTCACTGTAGAACAGAGCTGACCGTGAAAGGTCACAGACCAATACCTCCCCAAACATCATTTTGTTTATGACCTCTACAATGACAACCTGCTGCATTGATGGCATAAGTGTGGATATTCCCACGTGGGTCAACATTTAAATATTGTCAGTACTGTAAATATCAGTATAAGTAAAAACACTCCTTTTCGGTATCATAAATAACTATATTCTGAATTGAATGCTTTAATATTGGATTGTAGTTTTGTTTATGATACGTAACAACAATTTCAACTTAGGTCCCAGCAACACATCAACCACGTCTATAAAGATGAAACAAAAAGTGTGTAATAAGTAGATGACTGAGTCATCGGCCAAAGTTCCTCAGGACGTCCTGGAACACGTAATTCTTTGGTAAAGGCAATATTACAAGGGGGAAGCAATCTGCTCAGCACAGCAATAACATCTTCCGTTTTGTTTTAGGAATCAGTAAATTCTGTATAATGAGTGAACACCGCAAGGTGCAGATGGAATGAGTCAAAAGAATAGTATTGATGCATTGCTAGATAAAACCTGGAGCAGAAAGTGATTATTTGCAGTTCTCTGCTACGTTTGCGGTAATTTTACCATTGAAATCTATTCATAATGTGAATGTTGTGAACCTGATGTGCACCAAGATGAGAATGAAACCTCGATCTACTCCCACGGCGGATTTCTATCGATGACACGAAACCTTCAGGTTTGCTCACAGATTCAATTTTTCACGAAGCCTCGTTTGCTCTCCCACAACATCTGTCAAGATTTTATCAGTTTCAGCTCTGGATCTGGTGCTTCAGTTGCCGCAGCACTCAATATATTCATCAGCATCATGCACACTATGAACACAAAATCTACCATCCATTACCTATTTTCCACTTTCACTGGTTTTAATCCAGCCTGCGTGAGTTTGCCCCTCTGTCTCTTACTGTAAGTGTGAGCAATTTTGAAACATTAGCAGTTTAGGTGACACAGATAGGACCTCACTGCAAGGGGGTCCCAGGATGAAGTCTTGGTTGGACAAAGGACCTTTCTGTGTGAAGTTTGAATGTTCTCCCCATGTCTGCCTGGGTTTTCACCTGATGTTCAGGTTTCCTCCCACAGTCCAAAAACATGCATGTTTAGGTTGATTTCTAAATTGTATGCGTGTGAAAGTGAATAGTGTGTGTGTGTGTGTGTGTGTGTGTGTGTGTGTGTGTGTGTGTGTGAGTGTGTGTGTGTCCTGCTGTGATGGACCGCCAGAATGTATTATCAATGTGTGCTGGAGTTCTGCAGCAGATCCCTGCAACACGAATTAAGGTACAAAGCAATGACCCCTCCTTCATTGAGGATATGATTCAATGACATCCACAAAAACTCCAGATGGGAAGTAAGATGAAGAAAAGCTGGAATTTTATCCCTCTGCTTCCCGTTGTGTTGATGTTTCAAAACTTCATTTGTCATCATCAGGGTGACGCAGAGCAGGTGTGGACAAGGCAACGATTTGTATAGACATATACATGTACTTTGGCTATGGAAAAATGAATCAAATCCTACCTCTCAGATGTTTTCCCTGAAGGCTCACATACTACTGTATGAGAAATAGAATAGAATAGAATGGGGGAAACGGGAAAGGTCAAATATCGTCTTTCAAAGACTTTTGTTGAATTGTGGAGGCCTTTACTTAACTTTCTCATTCTCATATTGTCACAATCTTGATTTTGAATTCATTTTGAATTATTACCCAGGATTTCACTCTGTTCGTTTTTGTTCATCAGTTTGTTTTCTTGCACTTGAATCTTTGATTTGTTGTTGATATCATAATAACGTACAATAAATCAATAAATATATGATTAAAACAAGATAAACATTGATTATTTGATAACGCGAGGTATGGAGAGATGCTGCCCGCAGCTGCCGGCAGGGAGACAACCAGCCCTGAGCTGGGGGAGGCGGGGTTAAAGAAAAAAAGAAAAGAAAAAAAAACAAGGAATTTCCTGGTGAGCTACGACAACACAGGAAGGTAAAGTCTCCTCCGTTCAAATGTAAATCTTTTAATGAGGAGAACCTCCGAGACCAGGCCGGTTCATGTAACTTTCTGAACACTTTTCCTCCTCTGGTCCTTGCGGACAAACTGCGGCCGCCACAGAGCGACGAACTGAAGCTACGTTAGCATCGTCCTGCTGGTAGCAGCTCGGCTGTTAGCCTCCGCTAACGAGAAGTTTATAAAGTCCCCACACAGACTGTAACTCTCTGCCGCGATGCTGCTGAGGGTGATTCAGACGTTTCTTAATTGTGATTTATTCAGCTTTAGGCTCGGGGTGGTGTGTAAACACTATATTCGCGTAGCTGAGTGTAACTGTGGCGTCCATACAGAGAGAGACTGAGAGGGGGCGCTCGTTTAGTCACCCAGAACGATCCGGGCGGGCGGAGCTAACTCCCCTACCTGCGTCGTTCTGCTTGGGAGGGAAACAGCGAACTGATAAAACCCGGTGAATAAATGAAACGCCTATGAATGATGTCAATATGAAATAACATTTTTATACACGATATGAGGGGAAATGAGACAGTACAAGTGGAAGCAATCGCGGAGAGAATCAACAACAGATTCATTCAGTCATAAACATTAATTAACTTAGTTTGTCCAACTGAAAATTAGACTTAGTCATTGATGCAGCATTTTTTTAACATGAGCTGCTGTTGTGCACGCATAGCTACTACTACCTCTGTGTGATATATCATCCAGAGCAGGTTTGCACCAATGCATACTGTGGTTTTCACATTATGCACTTTAGGGTATGTTGTCCATTGTATGTATAGTGTTTTGGTATGCAGTTTGCGGTGTATGTCTAATGATTGATTAACACTTACCTAAAGGTGGAATGTGGCACTATTTCATCAAGAAACCATGATTACATGTTCAAAAACACACTTAAATAAATCTGGGTCAAATATTTGATTGATATGTGTGTGAGCAAACGGCTGCCAGCTATTCAGGTAGTCACTGGCCAGAGGATAAGCAACTACAAGCACAGTGTGTAATGATTAATCAATTTTCCAATCGATGGAGGAATTTTAAACCCTGCATTTGACAATGAGAAATAACTGTGTCCAGAGAGAGAACAATGTGATGTCTGCATAGTCTCCCTTCCACTGAAAAAGATAATTGGAAGAGTAATAGTTCGGTCAGCCAATAATGAAATGAGTGGATGTGAAAGCCTGTACTGCAGCTCTGAAGTGCTGCATGTTGTGTCTGTCTGCTCTGCAGATGAATGTGGGCGTAGCTCACAGCGAGGTGAACCCCAACACCAGGGTGATGAACAGCAGAGGGATCTGGCTCACCTACCTGCTGCTGACCGTGGTGCTGCACATCATCCTGCTCAGCATCCCCTTCTTCACCGTGCCGCTCGTCTGGACCCTCACCAACGTCATCCACAACCTGGTCAGTCCCCACGAAGCCCCGCGTTAGCCCCGCTGCCTTTGCGATGTAGACACGCTCACTTTCTTCTGAGAGTCTGCGATCACCAGCTTGATTTTGGGTCCAAAAATGTCATCAATTCAGGTTTAAATTTGGATTGAAATGAAAGTAAAACAGTGGGCAAAAGTGAACAGAAAAAGAACATGGCCTAAAGTATGAGTGTGAAGTTTCCAGAATACACACTCGTGGTTCTTCTTAAAACATCTAAGGCTGGATGTGTATGTCCACGCTTGGTATCTATATCACGCTACTTATTGGTTCAGGTAAAAAACACTGTTAAGCTGTGTTGTTTAGCAAGTTATGGATCATTAAAATATGATTGTATATGGTCTCTAAAATAGCATGAAGCCGGTGGTCCATAGCTTCTATGTTGACACCAGGTAACAAGGATCCATTCAACCATTCTAGGTCACCTTCACTTTGATATGAGACATCCTGGACCTTGCTGTGTATCACTATTTCACCAAGAAAAAAAGAGACCGTTTCCTTTGTAAAATTAGAGAAGAATCCATCCTGAGAAGAGCGGAATCAGTACTGCTATCCTGATTACATTAACAACATATTTACTTTGTTTCGTTTAGCAAATTGTTTTATCCAAACACAAATGAGACCATACAGTACCAATAAATACTGTTCTATATGGTTCATATGGTTCAGCTATTAAATTAAACCTTTCACATTTTTACACTTTGCTATGGACATGATCCACAGTCAGCTCTGCTTGTTACAAGCTATAAAAAGTCTTTGTTGTTTTACTAGTACAAAAAAGTGGGTCTTTGCAGCATGCTCGTCCATAAAATAACTATGTGTGTGTGTGTGTGTGTGTGTCTGTGTGTGTGTGTGCACACACACACCCTGCAGGTGATGTACCTGTTCCTACACACAGTGAAGGGCACTCCCTTTGAGACACCGGACCAAGGCAAGGCTCGTCTGCTCACACACTGGGAACAGATGGACTACGGTGTCCAGTTCACATCTTCACGCAAGTTCCTCACTATCTCGCCAATCGTTCTGTGAGTACCTCTGCAGTCACCACTGAGATGTTGCACTGCTATCCAAGAAGAGAAATCCACTCCAATCAGTTGTTTATACTCCTTCCAGATACCTCTGATCTCTATGATTTTCTTAATGCCAAGCAGTTATGGTGCCTAAACCTAATCAAGTAGCACCTGCAAATGGAAAATAACTGTCTGAAATGAGCATTTGGTGACCCGATGTGACATATAACAGCACTGCTAGAGTTAAAGAGTCTAGAATTATTTATTATTTTTTGGGAAATGGATACTCACACACCTACAGACAAACAGAGAGAGAACAATCGCAAGCTGCAGGATGGGATGCCAGTGCTCCATCCCTCCTGAGACTGGATGAATGGATGGATGGATGGATGGATGGATGGATGGATGGATGGATGGGTGGATGGATGGATGGATGGATGGATGGATGGATGGATGGATGGGTGGATGGATGGGTGGATGGATGGATAATTGATCCCATAGGGGGGTGCACGCGGCACCGGGTGGTGTTTTGCAACGCTCGAGTGATTTTAGTTTCCGCCTTCCATGGTTCCAGTTCGGGGTTTATGGTGACATTGTTATTTTTTCAATGCTCAGACCTGGTGTCAAAACCGGTGTCAGAAAAGCGAAAAAGTGACATTTTTTTTACGTTCTTTTTTTCTCCGTCTTCCTGCAGGTACATTCTAGCCAGTTTCTACACAAAATACGATGCCACGCATTTCCTGGTCAACACGGGCTCCCTGCTCAGCGTCCTGCTCCCCAAGTTGCCCCAGTTTCACGGAGTACGGATATTCGGGATCAACAAATACTGAGAGAACTTGATTTATTCCCCGGATTTCATCCACCCGACACTGGACTCCTAGTTTTGCTGTTTTTCCTGAACTTTTTTTTTTGTACACACACACATATATATATATATGCAAATGTCGAGGGAGGAGGAGCAAACCGGTTTGATTCGTCTTAACTCCTGCCGTCTGAAACACGCAGCTGGGGCTCCCCGCCGCTCGCAGGAAGAAAGAAAGAAAAACCACTTTACAGCGTCGCTATTTCACCCAAACCTCTCACTTGCCTCATGTACGTTTTTGTCTGTTTGTTTTGTTTGTTGTTTTTTTTTAAAGCCAGACCTTTACCAAAGATCACAGCGGAAGCGCGCCGCCTTCGTCGCTTTTGTTACTGTTGTGCCCATCACTTTGTGAAGACCCCCCCCACCCCCTCCCCCGCCCCTCCCCTCTCTCTCTCCCCCTCCCCTCCGTCTCAGATGTAGCTCCTCTTGTCACACACTGCACCGGCCCGTGTAAAGCTGTCCACGCGCCGCCGTAAACGTCAATGTGACGTTTCGCCTCATGACCCAGCGACACATCCTAAGCAAACGCTGCGGTTTGTTTGCCGTCCCGCCTGGCGCGAGGACTCCCGGGCCGGGAGACTCGCTCTACCTTATGTAACGCGGACGGACCGGGTTGTTCGGCCGCCCGGGGGAGGGGGGGGGGGGGGGGGGTCCACACTTTACATGAGGCCCCCGGTGTTTTGCTACCCCACGCCCCCGTCCTGCCCCCGTGCTGCGGGGGTTGGTGTTTGCATGGCGGTGAGGTCTCCCGGTCAGCCTGCCGGGGGAAGCGGTTCACAGGAGACGCAGCGCGGCAGCGTGAGCCCGGGAAACATGCAAATCGCGGCGCGGTGAGGGCTCGCCCCGGAGCGCGTGCCAGCCGGCGGAGTCCGGGCCGGCCTCTGGTTCCTGGAGGACGGGAGGCGGCTCTGCCTAAATGTCACCAGACAGAGAGGCCGGGCGAAACCGAGGAGCGGGAGAGGAGGTTTTGCTCACCGAAAGCCGCCAGATCTGAGATAAGGTCTATCGAGCGAGAGCAGCGAATTTGTCTGAGCCGCTGTTTTTTTTTTCTTCTTCTCCCAGTTCTGCTTCCACTTTTGATGTAAAATGAAGTAAAAGAAAAAAATCTCAATATACGAGCAGTGGAATGTGTTGTGTGTTCTGTCAGGGCTGCGGCACCTGATCGGTTGTTCTTCAGTCCATTTCAACAGGTCATTCAATCAGCATTTGAAACGGGTTTTGAGAAGGATTACGAGACATTCAGCATTTTCTCATCTCTGCCGTACGAATGTGTATGTTCCCCGTTTTATTTAGTCCTCTTAAGACGGGAAGTTGAATGTCACTTTGAGGTGAGGACAAAAATGACTTTTAAATGCCCACTTCTTGGCCTTTTTGAAACAGACTAACAAATTTCCCGTTTTTTTTTTTTACAATTTTAAGAAACAGATCGGTCAGTCGAGAAAATAATAACCAGATGAACCGAGTACAGAAATAGTTGCAGCCCCCACGTCCAGCGAGCAGTGACGAGTCCCGATTCCTCTCACTCGCATCAATTTTAACCTGTGAAACGTACAAGTACTATTGTCAGATAATAGAATTACCACTTCTAAGAAGAAAAAACAGGCGATACATTCGCAGAAGATTTTAAAGATGCAACTGGGCCAAATAACAGGAAGACTGAGAAAACCGCTCTAGGGGGAGTTACTGTGTGTGTGTGTGTGTGTGGGGGGGGGGGGGGGGGTCAATTGAAGATGCACTTTCATCCGGGATTCTCGGTAAGAGCGAAAACCCAAACGTGCCATTCATAGCAGCCCGGTGATTCACCACCTGCCTGTGCTGATCCAGACCAGAGAGAGGCGCGGGTTCTGAGAGTGCTGTGCAGCTTGCATGCGGTTCAGCCCGTGACCTTTATCAGTCCGAGTGGGAAAACGGCTGAGTCGAGGGGGGGAGATCTAACGCAGCCTGAGGGATCTTGAATCTAACTTATCAAAGGGTTGGAGTTTTGGTTTTGTTTTACATTTCACAAATAAAAGTGACAATGTTGAAGTTGAAGTAGCACCTGGATCCTTTAGCGACTGTTATAGTCCAAGCTAGAGTAAGTATTGAAAGTCGAGATAAAGACACATTAGCATAATGAGTCCATAGCACAAACTCGGCGGTAAAGCTTGGATGAGTCATTATCACAGTTCAGTTTCACAGTAGATTTATCAAGATACTGCTGAGCATCTGATGATATGAATTGTATGGAAAACCTGCAAAATACCTAAAAAAGCATTTCCTTCTGAACTGAACGGTTTCAGGTCAACAGAAGCATAAATCATGAGAGTCTAAGGTCTGTGAATCAATGCACAGCTGCTTTCCACCGTCAATGAAAGCCGACGCACCCGAGTGCTGAGCGTGTGACGGATGCCTTGCGCAATAACACCTCCATGCAGAGTCACTTTTCGTTTTTCTTTTTTATTCAAAAAATAATCTGGGACACGTGCTTGCGTCCATTCAAATAAAAACAAACAGAAACCCCATCAAACGTTTCCTTTCCCCCGAGCAGAAGCCGAAAAGAAATGAGCAGCACGCCGCGGTCCAGGAGCAGTAACGGCAGGCCTACAGTGGCGCACGCTTGACCTGGACGCCTTATTGAAGTGACACACGCTGAGCCTGGAGCCTCTGGAAACACTGTTGGAAATGAAAAACACAAGACCCTCCCCCCTGTGGTACGACTTAGCGACCATCACACAGAGACACTTCTACTGACTGTAACACCAAATGGTCCCGACCACCCAGTTTCATCAGGTTAGTAGCCGCAGGCTTCTCCATTCATCCATCCACTATCTTACCGGCTGAAATGCTTAGCAGGGTCTCTGCTGGAGCCCTGCTATCACAGCACACACAGACACACACACACAGACAGACACACCCTTACGAGCAATTTGGTCTCCAATCAGCCCAAACAGGCTTCCGTGGAAAATTCATTCAGACCACGCTACTTTTTTTCTTTCTTTTTTGATGCTGATGACAGACCAGCACTGACCCGCTCTCATCTCAGGTCAGAGCGAGCCGGGCCAGGCTCCTCTCCCCCGACCTTTCCGCAAGGCGGTAACAACGGCCTCCGTGTCCGTACGCACGCACGTCTCTGGGCTCCCCCCCCCCTCCCGCCGCCGCCCCTCACTCCGCCTTCAGCGCGGGCTTCAGGTGGTCGCCGTCCTCGTCCTCGTCGTCCGTGTCGAACAGCTCGTCCTCCAGGAAGGACACGCCGAAGCCGTACTCCTCCACGTGGGTCGACACCTCGTTCTGCATCAGGTGCGGGGAGCCCTCGATGAAATCGGCGAACCTGGGGAGGCGAGGTCCATCAGCGGCGCAGTTGCCAGCATTGAGAAGCATCTTTGTGGAGATGCCAGACATGTTTTTGCCACACTGCTTCGTGAAACGACTCTAAGCCTGTCGCACGGTTATCAGTCATCTCCACCCGTGCCAGTGAGGTTGGCCCAGGGTGACTGGAGCTGGATGTAGCTCAACCACAGCTGCCAGGTTGTGGCGTCCTCGTCCCCGAGGCCGTCTCTTCAGGTGTCTCTCACTGAGACGAAACCTGCGTTTACTGGCAAGCACTGATTTCATATATTTAGATTTGAGGCAACCCTGCAAATAAAACTGGATAAATCTCTCCCACACATTGTTGGTGTATCACACCTACATGGCCACACTGGCCCTGGAGGTTTATGTAAATGAAATGAGACGGCTTGCACAAAATGATGCGAGATCTTGCAAAAGCGCAATCAAATTATCTGATGAAAAACAGCCAGAGTGTCTGTGGCTACTGCAGATCTGTCATATCAGTTCAATCAGTCTGAATAATGAAACCGCAGTCACGACAATGGATGTTGTTTGCTCCAGTGTATAGATGCATACCTGCGTCTACAAATTAGAGCAACAACTTAGAGTATCTAAACTGTTCATTTCCTTTTTTGTTTTTCACTCGCTTTAAGATATTGTATCAAAGTAGAACAAATGACGCTTACAGACTGTAAATGTCATGATCAAAAAAGGCAAACTAATATCTAATATGAGGCAATAAAACATGGGTTCTTACAGGATGGGTTAATTCACAGACTGATCTTATCACATTAATGAGGATAATGATATATTCTGATATATTGGGATAGTGATGTATTTCACCTCTTGGGAGACTGGAGCCTGGACACAGCTCTCCAGGGGCTGAACTCGGGGCTGCTGCAGTGCTTCCTCAGCTCCTCCAGAGCGCGCTTTGTCTCCACCTCTCCCTCCTTCAGATACTCCTCCTCGGTCAGCAGCCGCCGCGGCTGCGGCTTCCAGTGGATGAACCGCTGCATTCTCCTGCACGACACAGCCATGAAGCACCTGTGAGTGCTGTGAAGGTGAAGTCCACATGCTCCAAAAGCAACATACAAGACCGGGGGGGGGGGGGGGGGGGGGGGGGGTCCAGGGAACATGC
The DNA here is from genome assembly GCA_029224185.1 of Karalla daura. Lineage (NCBI taxonomy): Eukaryota > Metazoa > Chordata > Actinopteri > Chaetodontiformes > Leiognathidae > Karalla > Karalla daura. The sequence continues at coordinate 12,400,487 of CM055193.1, read as the reverse complement.
CGGGACATGTCAGACATATGCTGTCCTCTGACGCCACCTTGTGGCTGTGTGTGAACACCTACCTCCACGCTGCGGCTGCCAGGAGGACAGGGTACTCCAGGTTTTTGGAGAAGAAAGCCGCCACGATGATGGCGAAGGCCACGTGCTGGATTTGTATTCCCAGGTAAATGAGGAGCAGGCCGAAGATCTGCAGCGTCCAGGACAAGATGTTGATGCTCTTCTGATCCACCAGAGGGCCGTAACGGTAGCACACGGCGAAGCTGATGAATCCCACCACTCCTACATAGCCTGGGAAAAACAAGAAACACAAAAACAAAGCTATTGACAGGAGGAGGCTTCCTGATATTTGGGGCGTATGTTGAGCATTGCCAGACAGTGGGTCAGTGGTTAGTACTGTTGAGGAAAGACATACAGAAGTTAATAGAGACGTCTGCATCCATTCATCCAAGACATTACCTGCTTATACCCACCGATGTCTCAGGGTAAAGTCCATGTTTGAATTAAAATAAATGTGCTTATACGCTTGCCTTGCTATTGAGCTCATTTGTCATGTATTGTATTAGCAATGGTCTAGTTTCAACACCATTAACTTACAAACCCAGTAAGATAATGGATGAAGAAAGAAAAATGAAGAAAAACTGATGTGCTATCCAAAAAAACACAGATTCCTGATTGCCTGCCTCACGTAATTGCAAAGACATTGCACATGTCAGTGTGTTTGTGTTGAATGGAGCGTCTTTACCTAGCACCACATGCCAGTGCTCTCGCACGATGACAGTGAGGTTCCTGAAGACGAGCTGGATGGCGTAGACCGAGAACGACCAGCCGCTGACGATCAACACGTAAAAAGGGCTTTTCTGTGTGGACACGAGGCACAATAACCAAGTCTGACCACGGCGTCTCTTCACATCTAAACGATGGACACGTGTCGGGAAATGAACGTCTTACCTTTGGCAGAAAGCGGGCCAAGACGAAAAAGAGGATGATGAGCGAGGCAATCATGCCGGTGCTCATTCCAGCAGAGTAGAAAAAAATCGGGCTCCTTAATGGGAGCAGAAACACTGTTAATCCCAGACTACAGACCTGGCAAGCTCTCACTGTAGCTCTGAGGAAAGACACAGAAAGACGTATCACCTGCTGAGTGAATCCGCAAAGGTGAACAGCATCGCTCCAGCCAGGAATACCAAAAACATGTAGATGTCAAACCCTGCAATGAAAGCATGATGATATATCTGCTACGTAATATCTGTTCGGTACGCAGCACATCGGTGTCTGTTTGTTGTCCACTGACTGCGGAGCGGCTTGACCGTGTACTGAGTTTTGTCGGCGGGTTCGATCTTGAAGCACGTGTTCTCGCTGTACAGGCCGATGTTGATCGTGGTCTCGTTCCTCCGCTCACGCAACAAGCTCTGAAACCAGCCCCAGAAAGTGAAGCGGTCCAGCTCCTGCAGCTTCTCCTCATCGCCCTCCACGATCTCCACCTTGAAGACCTTCGAGCTCCAGACTCGGACCTGTGAGAAACAAGTCTGTTATTGCGTATTCAAGTTTTATCCACTGTCTTAGCAGTCTCCCCAGCAAGCATAGGGTGACACAGGCACACATAGAGGCAATAACACACGGCATTCACACTCGCACCTAGAGGCAGTTTAGAGTAGTCAATCAACCTAAACCTCAATACCTAACCTAAACTTCAACATCAATCAACCTAAATTTGTATGTTTTTCAGCAACAATATTTTTGATGCTATAAACGTGGCCTAGAGATCTTGGAGATGCAGTGCAACACAATACCTCAAATTTTCTCTGAACAATGTCTAAGTATTCTCAGAAGTGGAAATGTAACAAAGCCATGAAATGAATAAGAAAGTCCTGGGTTCAGATCCTGGTCAGACAAAGAGCTTTTCTGTGTGAGGAATTTGCATGTCCTCCTCCTACAGTCCATACACTGGATAGTCACTGGATATTTAACTGGATAGTCTAAGTTGCTCCTAGGTGAATGAGAGCAAACAGTTTGAGTGTGTGACAAGCAGACCACTGTGACTCCATAGAGGTACAAAGTGGAGATGACAATGATTCTCATTTTGGCTCAGTTCATAAAACATACCTGAATTCTGGTCCACGTTTGCTTCCAGTTGGGCACCGTGGGGTTCTTGTAACAGAACCTGTTGGGCCCTGACAGGATGTACTGCTCTCCATCCTGAAGCTCAATCACTTGAAGCTTGTTAGCTGCGTTTGAGGTAAACAAGCACGTATGAAAACGAAACCACTGGCATAAACACACGTTTAAATGAGTGAAGGGCGGCATTGATCTAACTAGCATGTCAGGGGGAGTGTTAGTGCATGTTTTTCTGTATTGTCAGTCAATGAAAATACAGTCTATTTGTCTGTTCTTCTTTAATATGAGTCACAAATACAGTATGTTATGCATTTTAAGAGGCTTAGTGATTACTTGCGACAGTTTCTATAAACTTACTCCTCGCTAACAGGAAACAGTGCATTTATTTACTGGTATGTGGCTGATACAGTGCCGTCTATCTTCTCGTTTTGTTCTCACCAACACAACAGCTGCTTCATCCACTGAACAACTTCTGTGCAGTTTCAAACACAAGCTAACGTGAGTTAGCCTCAACACTGATACTCGACTGAAACACGTTTACCGATTAAATACTACTATTGCTTTGTAAGACTGCTTCTTACCTGTAACCTGGTGCGAGGCTTGAAGTAAACAGGTGAGCAGCAGTGTCAGAACTAGTAATATATCACTTGAACAAATCAAAGCCTTTATCGTTTTCATGCATCCCGCCATGATGACTGCACCGAAGCCCTCCTCCTAAGACGAGCCCCGCCCCTTCCTCCCCAGCGTTCAGTTGAATGACAGTCTCTCCAGCCAATCACAGAGCAGAGCTTAACAACGTCACTGTCAGTGTACATTCAATAACTGAACAGTTGCTGTCGCTCTATTTTTACACCGTCTTCTCAGTAAACAACAGGAAGATGGTTTCTCGGCAAAATTATATGATGTAGGAAATTGAAAATTGAAGTAGAACACAAAAGAACTTATGTGCGATACTGCCACTTAAGTGCTTCTAGAGGAGATATGATAAGCCCTGAATGGTTTGTCATACAATTATTACAATTATTACTATACCTAAAACTTGTATTCCAACCTTGTACTCCAACCCTGTACAATAGTCATTAAACTGGGTAGCCCATGATGTATAAAGCAGTATTCACATTTGTATTTATCTGTGATAGTTCCCTATTTTTATTTTGCAGATTCACACTTTTGTTTAAGTGTGCTGTGTTCTCCAGTACTTCTATAGTCCTGGCTACATCCCTCTAAGTAAGCATGACCTTAGTAACTTTAGCCTCTTGTGTGTTTTACAGTCAGTTTACAGTAGACCAGATTAACTCAAAGGATCACAAAAGCACCACTTAAAATTTGTAAAACAATACAAATATAATTTCCTGATTGTTTCATTTCAGTCCATTTCAAGTGACTCTTTTATTTTGTTGAGATAGGGCATCCCAGATAGATACTATTCAACAAAGTCTTGTTAGCTGTAATTTATACGTCATAGTACCTACTGTATAGTTTGACTTTGGCGTGGTAAGTAAATATGAGGACTGTGTGGGGGCTCCTTTAAAACAAACAACTTTTAATAACATTTGCCAGGACATATGACTTGTGAAAACAAAGTGACGTGTATAACCAATAGGCCTAATGTGATATTTGTAGATTCAACTACAAATTTTGGCCTCCAATATATAAAAATAGGACACAGAAAATCTTGAACACAAAAATTTTGTATTTCATCTCACAAAAAAAAGAATAGACTGACTGACAAGAAGTTTTTCAGTGCCATGGCAGCCTCTTGTGGACAATACAGGGATATTCCTTTAATTTGAGGATATGCAGTGAAAAGAGGTGAGATGGTGTGCTGTGCAAATATAAATAACAAAGTACATATCCAAAAATATATAAGTACTTGCAAAATCCCTCCACTGTCCTTAAACACTCTAGAATTGTATTACATGAAGAAGTGAAGCAAAAAATTATTTGCACACAGTGCTACAATGAAAAAGAGATGAAAATGAAGGGAACTCATTAATTGCCACCAAGTAGACCTGCTGATGACTTATCATCAGAAAAGCATGTTGATATGATATACCCTCAGACGGGTGACATGGTAAGCACTACATGTGTTGAACTGAGCATGTTAGCATTGTCATTGTGGTGCAGAAGATTGACACACACTGTGCTGACTCACATGCCTGCATGCACTCAGGCTTGGAAAAATGGCCGAACCACATGATGCTGCATTTTTCATGAGCTCTTGTGGCCTAACGACTTAGACTGAGTGAGAACTTCCAAATCTCTCTCTTGCCAGTAAAACGGTGAAGGATCAGCCAAAGGTAGTGAAAGTGAAAACAGGCCCATTTTGTTACGACAACCAATCATTCATTAAAAAAAAATCATTTTAAAAATACACTCGCTACACACTTCAACCCAAGGTCAGGAAATTATCCTGAGTTAGATATTATTACTTTGTTTAAAGGATGTAGGTCAGACAGGTGTCAGATGTTTATTCTACAATCCTACATCTCCCCGTGAAAGTGAAACAACTTGGGCCACACACTTACCTATCACCACTTGCCAAAAGAAATGCTGTTACTAAAAAATTGACCTGTCTCAATCAATCCCTTGAATTGAAACAGTGGAAGCCTTAAAACTGTTGTTTTATCCAAACATTTTTGGTGGACAGGCCCTGATAGGTAATGATTTCCAACTTAAAAGTGAAGCACATTGTCAATGTGGAATCCTGTTTAAGGTTGACGTCTCAGTTGAAACAGTTCCTCTGGTTTGACGCCCAATTCAGGCGTCACTTGTTACTCAAGTAGAGGTGACTCAGCAGGATATTGCACAGAGCGTAAAAGAGGAAGGGGACGACTCCATACTTAAGGAAAATCCAGTGACACAAAATCCCTTGGTTCATGACTAGGGTAAGATTTGAATCATCATTGACGTTGACTCTATTTCAGGAAATGATAGACAGCAAACAGCTGTATGATGGGTACAGCTGTTTGAAGAAGAAGTAGCCTCACCTCATTTTGATATATCATCAAAATGTCACTAAATGCTCTTGTATGCACTCTGATATTACCCGAGTATGCTTCTGACTCATTGGACCCCTGTTGATCACACATACCTGTTTTTATCCCATGAGTGATTATATTTCCAGAGGTGGTGCATTACTATTAATTACTCAGAAGAAAAACCTGTCTCAATGCACTCTTCTTGTCTTCTTTGTCTTCTCCATCATTTATCCAAGTCTAGGTCACCAGGCAGCGTCCACAGTACAGAAACCCAGACACTCCACTTATCTCTCCAGCGTCTCTTGAGGTCGATATGCCTCAAACAAATCCCTGGGGAGTTGTCTGGGAGGCATCCCGGCCAAACCCACATCACCCACATCAGCTGGCTCTCCTGGATTCACTGACCGATTGGGCTAGTCCAGAACAGGGGGAATGAGGCGCCATGTGGAAGTGGTGGCAGATCAAATTCAGAGACCTAAAGAAAAAGAAAAAAAAACGTTATTTAGAATCTCAAAATTATAGCACAAGCTAGTGCAAAGGTTACCAGGTTATGAAAATCAAATTGAACCATGCAGTCATTCACTGGTTATCAAGTGTATGATCTTTTACTCATAACCTAGCGACTCGAATCTGTTTATGACCTTGTCTCAAAGGAAATTGCAGCTCATAAAATGTGATGTAACTGAGAAAGTGACACTGGAACTTTGGAGCATCTGTAGATTCATGACCTTAACTGTAACTGATTGATGTTGGAATGGAAACTTTCTAGCAGTGTAAGGACAGCGCATTATATCCATCTCCAGTCAAGGCAGATGGCCACCCTCCGTCAGCTTGGTTCTTGGTTTTCTCATTATGCAAAGTGTCTTATTACAGACATATTATTATAGAAGTTGAACTGAAAAAGTGAATACATGTCATGCATGTAATCTGGAATGTTAATGACTTTTTGGTCTTTGCTGTGAGCAAAATTGAGCTAACAAATCAACATTCAAGTCAAGTTCATTTATATTAGACGTAGTGAAAAACAGCAGTTAACTCAACATGTTTAAAGATGAAATAGGTGATATTAGAACCATTAATAACATATTTAGAAACAGTCAAAGACCAAATGAACAAAATAGAGTACTTCAAAAAGTCAATGTCAACAGTACTATGAAATAGGGTTTTACAATTGATTAAGACTTAGTCATCTGGCTTTTAAAATATGCATAAAAAGGACACAATAGCACAAGAAAACAAAGACAAACTTATTTACCCCAGCTAACACTAAAGCTGATATGAGATAAGAGCTGGTAGCTTATCAGCCCGTCTCGTCAGTACGCGGCTGCTCATTCACAACAGATAAAACAACAGTGACCTCACCCTGAGGGTCGACTTTTTTTTTTCTCAATAATTGATCAACTTACTAATCATTCTATCTTTCTTTTCTCTTCTCTTTTGACACCTCGGACAGGAGTCGCGGGTTGGACGAGGGGTCCGTGAACGCGTCACGTGCATCGCGCTGAAGTGAGAAGAAAGAGGTGGGGGAGCAGCCGGAGCCGAGGGAGGGACTATAAACCACACAAGTTGCGCTAAAACTTCAACACTTCGCCTTTCTCGCTTCTCTACGCAGGACTTTTAAGGCTTCTCCGTCAAAAGGTAAGGCTCTAACGAAGCCCCACGAAAAACACTCGGGTTTCCCGGTTTCATCGCGCTGCCTTTTATCCTCCTAAAAATGGCTGGGAAACTGCGTGATGCTTTTCTTTTCACTCACGACGCTGCCAAAAAAAGAAAGGGAGGACGCTGCTCTTCTCCATAGTCATGGAGCCTGCAACTGTCTGTCGCCTTCCCCCTTTTTTTTACTGGTGTTTATCTAAGACAATTTACGTGATTAAATCTTAACAAATTGAATAAGTGGAGAGGTTGTGGTTTGCGTAGTTCGGCGGGTATAAGGCGTGTATTGTTCAGTGGTGATTAACGGTCAGGGACGAGACCCCAACGCTGCATTTCTTACACAAAAAACGACACATTTGATCTATTCAGGGTCCAGGAAATGCCTCGTTTTTATGTTTTTTAAGCGGTTTATCTACATATACGGAGCTTATGTCGGTCTTCGAAGCTCGGTCTTAGACAAACTAGTTGTAAACTTCAAGTAAAACACCTGGCACGTTGATGTATTTTCAGATAAACAAAGTGAGTCGTTTCTCACATGTCCAGCCTCTGGTTGTGCCAAGGTCTTGATCTTTTTTTTTTTTTTTTTTTTTAACTGGAAATGGCTCACATTTCCCATAGCTGACTCATGGGGGGGATTACACACCTCAGCCTCCTGTTAAATGAATGTTGTTGTTTATCTTTCTTCTTTTTTTTTGTCTCTCTCGTTTCAGGAAACGCACCCGCAGCAGCCATGGCAGTAGAGGGGGGAATGAAATGTGTCAAATTCCTGCTTTTCTTCTTCAACTTCATTTTCTGGGTGAGTGCCGTCCGCTTGTCCCTCCTCGACAGGTTCGGTGGCGTTCATGGGTGAGGAAGTTCAGGGGCTGGTGGCCAGTGTGGGCGAGAGGAGGAAGTGAGGCCGTGAACCTGCGGGGCTCCTCATCTCATCCAGCGTACGGGTGTTGAGACACGGCTCCTCCGCTCCAGCTCCCTACGACTCCCACACATCAGCTGATGAGCAAACACACCCACACGTACAGTCCGGGCCCGGGTTCAGCCCTGCCTGTCGGCTGGCTGGCATGCCTGCGCAGTGTCAGATTTATGGAGCTGGGAGGATATGCGGCATCTCAAATTTCCTGGCGTGACCCCAGCGCGTTCCCGGATGTCACCTGTGTGTGTGTGTGTGTGTGTGTGTGTGTTAAATGGAATCTGGATCTCATGACTGGATCTCCAAGTGCAGCTGCATCATGTGACCCGCTGAGATAAACGCGGGACGTTTTTTGTTTTTTTGTCTCGCGCACCTTCACTTCCCACTTGCTCACTTACACCGCGGGGCCGTCGTACGCCACAGAAACAAACCCCAGACCTGAGTGTCAAAGCGCATGGCGAGTGATCGGAACGAGAACTTCTAGTGGCCGTAACTTCGACGTCCCTGAAATCAAACGTGAAACGTGAAATCAAACGTGAATTCTCCTCGTTTATCATTTATTCCCCGTATTCTATCTGTCTGTTCCCCGTATTCTATCTATCTGTTTCTCAAACAGCGAATTTAAAGTGACCAAAGTGGTGTACAAAGTGCTGGACATGGTTACAAGACCAGGAGGATAGCAGGATGTAAAGCAATGGAACATGTCATATATCTATCTATATATATATATAGTTATTAAGGTAAGGATCAAATATGTGTGGCTGGTAATGTTGTGCCACTCCTCTCGCCGTATTTTCGCTCCTCTCACTATTTTGTGTGTTTTATTGTAATTTCGTTTCCATTCATAGCGTTGGCTTCCCTCATTCTTCCACTCCAGAAACGCCGCAGTATTTTCCCTTTCGCAACGCAAGCTCATAAACCTGTCCCGTTTCCATCCACGCAAGGATCTGTAAACGCACTCCTGACCGCAGTGCATTAGTCGGTGGCGAGTTTTCGATAAGTTAAGTGATAAGTTGTGATAGTGCTCACGATAGGTGTGGGCAGCACCACGTGATGGTGCACGCACCGTCATGGTCACCCTGTTTGGGCTGTGACTGAGAGTATATCTTTCTAGTCCATCTTCCAAGTCTTACGTTATATCTGATGATTGTTGGAAACAATCACATAGTGATTAAATGAGTATGTTTTTCGGCATGTACAACATTGAAACTTGTTTTGTTATTCATATCAAAACCAAAACCAGTCTTATGTCTACTTACAGCCTGCCTTTATACAATTTGAGAGATTAAGGAAGGAAAGCAAACTAAAATCTTCTTCCTTTCTTAAATTTCATCTTGGAAGCGTCTGGTCGGTGCGCTCTGTTTGCCGGGTCTCCTCGCCCCTGTGTTTTCCTATGTCAATTATTAGCCACCTCTTTTGACTCAGGCGCAAATATTTACACTGGTGGAGCCAGCCAGGAGAGGTCCCGGGCTGCGGCACAGAGGGCTCAGCTAGGATAACACGATACGCACCGTTGTCCTGGGATCATGTGAGAGGACACTGCGCGTCTTCCTGGTCGCTCTCTGTTCACTTCTCGCCCAGAAGGACACGACGCAAGCAGGGTTTCGAAGGCCGCTCACACTCACACGACCGCGCGGCTCGCCGCTTTTTCACGCAGAGAAAAGCGCCGTGGAAAACCGGCGAGGGAGGAAGAAAAGCGGGAAGGAAGGGAGACAGAGTCCAGCTGACGTTTCTCACGAATTCCGCGCAGTGACCCTGGCGAGAAGTCGCGTCCTTATCCTTCCCCACTTCCCGGCCAGCAGCACAGAGGTTGAATACCTCATCCTGACTCACGGATGCTTACATAATCGCCACAATCTTATCCAAACTGCGTGTTTCAGATTATTTTAGCAGCCGGTTGACCGGGACAAAAAGAAGAGTAATGAATGATGTCAAGCAGTTTAATCAGTTCTCTGACGTTATCTCCTGTACATAAAAGTTAAAAATACTCACACCAGCTGAGAGAGAGAGAGGAATACAGACCTGCTTAATACATCTAAAATCGTACACGCTCGTTATTGGACTCCTTGTGACTGAGGCTGAAGCTCTGTGAATCTGAGCTGAGATGTGAAAGGAGAAGGGCAACATTTTTAACACATGTACGAATGTGAAATGAAGCAAAATCTATGAGGAAAAAGCAATACTGTTCATTAACTAGATATTCAGGACAAATCGATCTCATTGCCCTATGTGTTTTGTGCGTAATAACAGGGGGAGTAGAGTTATCATTCTAGCAAACTCTATATTATAGGTTGGCCCTTAATACGGGGTGCAGGATTGCTCTAAGACACTGGAAAACAAAATGTGTTGAAATGAACAGAATGGCATGCAGTTGATTTTCAGACTGAACAATAAGGAGGATGCTCGTGAAACTGTGTGGTGCCCGAATGAGTTTTGTGCAGGGTGGAGGGGTGGTGTTGATGAATCTCTATGTGAAAGGCGAGCTGTGTCTTAACTGTGACAAAGGCCTGAGATGCTGGAGGTGTCAACCCTGTGCACCTCTTGCACCTCATGTCTGCACTTGTCCTAGTTTATCCCACACGGCTGTAAATAAATCCCAGCGTTTGCTTCCAAAGCCGAGCTGAAGCTGCAGGGACAGCGAGTGAACACAGGAACATCATCGGCCTACATCCAGCACTTTTCAGCTCTCTAGAAAGTTAGAAACAAAAGTGTCCAAAAAGTGTCCAAGTGTCTCTTTGTAACTAAGATCTGGATTGAAGGCAGTGTAAAACCATGCTTGGGGAATCCTGATTTTGTGAGGCTGGGTTTTATGATGTAACAGCTACTAAAGTGGGACTGTGAGGAAAGATTATGGAGAAAAACCACTGTTTCTGCTCTATAGTGTATAATTGAGATCACAGTCTTGTAGTAACAGAAACAACTGTAGAGTGGAATAATTATGCTTCTGAAATGTGTATTATGCGCATTGTGATTGTGTTTCGTTAGGGAGATGGTAGGTCACCTCTTGAACACTGATCTCAAACCCCATCATCTCTACGGCTTCATAAGAGCTTTAGGACCAGCTGATATTTCAGCCCTTTGATCGGTGACGTCCCGACTCTGTCTCTCGCTTCCCTCCTGCTCTGAAGCTCTGGTCCAGCCGCGGGCGTATCTGGCCTGGGAGGGAGGAAGGGATTTCTCGCTCTTGTAAATATAAAGGATGTGCAAACAAGCGCGGCATTTGCTCTGGAGCTCACTAATCTCTTTCCATGGCGAGACAGTTTGCAGAGGACCAGATGAAATGCGTCTCTCTCTCTCTCTCTCTCTCTCTGGTCGCCCCGCCCACAGCGGTGACACATGAACATCACACATTTTATCATCTGATCGTCTCGCATCTGCACGCAGGACTGTTGCAATTTCCCTTGGTCCTCACTGCTCGGTGTCGAAATGGAAGCGTATGAATTTCTCAAGTCGTCAGGTCTCTGGAGACTTCATGTGGTTTGTTTCTTAAAACGGCATCTGGCAAATGTTGCAGGTGTCCTGGAGATTTACAGCACGTACGGTGTGTCAGAAAGTAAACGTCTCCTGGCCTAACTGAGATAACAGCTGTTGTGACATGGCACTTAAAACAAATAAAAGTTGAAGTTGAAGTTGCTAACACTCAGTCAGACGGCTGGTGAAGGTCTGTGCGAGGGTTCATGTCTGAGAGGAGCTGCTAGAAAAGCAATCACCGGAAAGCAGCTTAAATCAGGCCTCAATCCTCTTTGGACGATTGGTACGATTATAATTCATCAAATATTTATAATGGAAAGAATCGCTCTGCCTGTGAGGCTCCAGAAATACAAATCTGAAGACATTAGGAAGCACATGTCTCCGTGAGACGGCCTTCTCTGAGGCTGTCTTTTCTCCATTTATTTTCACAGTTAAGTCACAGTTAAATGCCACATGGACATGTTGAACCTCTCCTATGTGTCATATTTGTATAAAAGAAGTGATTAGTCTGTATGACTTTACGCTATAGACTATGTACAGACTCTATGTTACACACCATCCCAAATAAAGAAGCGGGCCGTATCAGGACTTGTTGTGCTAACATCCCGGCTGTCGTGGCCCTCCTCTCCACAGCTCTGCGGCCTGGCCTTGATCGTGGTGGGAATCCTGTTCCAAGTGTCCCTGCACCAAACCTTCATGATCAAGGACCCGTCAGCGTCCGGCGCCCCCATCGTGCTCATCGCCGTCGGCGTGGTCATCTTCTTCATCGCCTTCTTCGGCTGCTGCGGCGCCTGGAAGGAGAACTACTGCATGATCACCACGGTAAATCCCATAACGCGGCCTGCGGCCCCGTCCCCTGAGAGGGTCTCCCTGAGCGACTCTTAACCTGTCTGTTTACGCTGCCTGTCTGTTCGTCTCTCTCTGGGGTTTTTCTGTCTGCACAACAGAATGTGGCTCTATCTCTCCATCTATCGTCTCTTCCTGCGCTCTCTTTTTCTGTCCTCCTATGCATCTCTGTCGCTATTTTTACACGTATCTATATTTCAATCTCTCTCTCTCTCTCTCTCTCTCTCTCTCTCTCTCTCTCTTATCTCTATCTGCTGAACCTCACAACACAGGTTCGCCCAACTCTGCTGTGAAGTAATCTGTCCAGATTAGAGACTAATTTGCATACATCACATGATTATTGTGATTATTAATCCTTTATTTAAACTGGTAGTCTGATTGAGGTTGAGGACAGCCCTGTCTTCAGAGTAGCAGCCAGACACACAGACACGTGATTTCACTTTAAGAGAACACGCATACATTGTTTTAATGTGTTCCAATGAAACGTGGGCATGCAGATTTATGATCTTTGGTAAGAACTGTGTTTATGTGTAATCAGAGAGCAGAGGTGATTGGGTAAACCCTCTAAGACAGATCCTTAATGCTACTGATGTAACAAACGTAAACATTTCTCTGTTTTTCCCTTCAGTTCGCCATCTTCCTGACCCTGATCTTCATCGTCCAGATCGCAGCGGCGATCGCCGGATACGTCTTCAGAAACAAGGTGCGCCTCGGACGTCCGCCCGTCCCCCGTCACTCTGTCCCACAAGACGCCGCGCCGTGTTGACCTGTCCCCCCCCCCCCCCCCCTTGTCCAGGTCTCCGTGGTCGTCCAGGACAGCCTGACCGACATGATCAACAGCTACAACAACGGCTCCACGGAGTTCAGGGAGGCGGTGGACAAGCTGCAGAGGGACGTGAGTGGAGCGCTCCTCTCCTCTTACCGCCTGTTTGCTTTCAGCCCGGCGCCTCCCTCGCCCAACACCGCCGCATCCTGTTGGGCGGCGTGACGCCGCGCTCCTCCGCCTGTCCCGTCTGTTGACTCTCGCCGTGAATCATGTCCCTCCGTGTGTCCCGTGAGGCGTGCAGGCCGAGGCTCATTCAGGCCGATGTGTGTCTTCCAGCTGAAATGCTGCGGCGTCAACAGCTCCGCCGACTGGAGGGGCTTCATGCCCCAAGGCAACTCGGTGCCCGACTCCTGCTGCATCACCGTCACCACCAACTGCGGGATCGGCACCATGGCGGACGCCTCCAAAGTGTACCAGAAGGTAAAGACGTGCCGCTGCAGCGAGCCAATGGACACACACGCAGACCATTCGATCTCACACTTGGGGACGATTTGGTCTCCGGCCCGTGCATGCACGAGAACGTGCAAGCTCCACACATAGAGCCCGCTGGGATTCAGACCCACGCCCTAGGAAACAGGCTTGGCTCACCACTAATCCACTGTGTTGCAGTCACAAATCTAAGATTTCCAAATGCCCGACTCTCTGATCGGAGCAGACGAACAGGCGACTTGCACTAGTGATTCATCTGTAACTGGAAAAGCAAGGTATTACATTAACATCGTGTCACGATTGAGGAGTGATGCAACGTGAAAGCTCGCTTGGTTAGGAGTCGGGGATGCAGTTTGTCTCCACAGCTCCTGTAAACTGGCTCCGAGAGGCTGAGCCGTTCCCCCCCGGACTCTCATTTCGCAGTCTGCCCAGCTCCGCTCGGACGGGGAGTGAATTGTGGGACCTCGTCCCTGCTGCTTGCGAGGTGACACTCACCCGGCAGCTGCTTTGTCGGGAGAGCTGGACAGAGGGGCCGTTGTGTCTGGAGACCGGCTCCCGTCGCCTCAATAAAGGAGTCGAGTCAATGGGCAGCTCTTTTCCCATCACGCCATGAGCAGACTGTGACGGCACATTAGAGTCCGTCACACGCGGATGAATGATCTCAGTCAGCCGCTGAATCTCTGTGACCAATGCCGCGTTTTCCTGTGACCGCTTCACGCACACACACGCACACGCACGCACACACACACACACAAACAAAGGTGAAGGGTCCCGGCGTGGAGGCAGCGAGCGGGGGCACATCTGAACAGGGAGCGGCGAGGCGAATCCCAGCCAGGCTGCGCTCGTCATTTTGTCCCCTCAACGTGTGAAGGATTGGTCAGAGAGCGCTGAGAAGTGTCAGCTGGCCGCGACTCGCCCGCTAATGCATTCGAGCCGACACATTCGGGACGCTCTTGATACCTCGTGTCCGGGAAAACCTGCAAGATTAGGGGCCGATTTTGTTCAGTCACGGAGAACACCTGGAGAAAAGGGAGAAGAGAGGCTTGAGTGGCTGAATGGACACACAGTAGCAGCTTTGCGTCTGTGTCATTTCAACAGTGTTTATCAGTGTTGCAATCAGTCTAAGCCTGTAATACTAAATCAACTTAAAGTATGTTGTCATTTCAAGTATATTATGGTCTCTTAGCAAGCAAAAACATGCAAGTAAAGAAATTGAACTGATAAATTGATTGGACTGATACATTTGGGCTCGGAGATTTGTTGTTCTTAAGTTTCGGGGGTTTAGTCTGTAACATTTCCCAGATACCGTTCAATGTTTATATCTCTACCTCACTGGGAAGGATAAACATAGACGAGTGCTCCCAGTCCAGAGCCAAAGCTCGGTTTTCACAGTTGACTTTGCTACTGTGTGCAGTTTTTGTGGCACAGCCGTAATACACAAATATGAGTGCACGCATGCAACGACCTCTGTAGGGTACCAGCGAGACGCTGGTTGAAGCTCTGTCAGACTCAGTGGAACTCACTGAAATGTTAGCCACAGCTCAGTGTTTAGAGGATTGTAGTCTGTCAACAAGTCTGAGCAGGCAAGAGATCAGATCATCTTTCTGATCGGACTTGTTAGGGGCGGGAGAGAAATCAACTGCGGAGCAAGCTGGGCAACTGTACAAAACGAAGGGGAAAGTGTAGGAAATGCATTTGGAATGATGCTATGACAACTTGCCGTCACACAATAGCAACCGGAAAAGTCCCGGAAAATGATGTTTTTTCTTCTTTCTTTTTGGGAATGAGGCTCTGTGGGGCTGGGTGTGGTCCGGCCAAGAGTTTTAAATGACCCCGTACCCGTCTCTCCACCTAAACAGAGGCTCTGTTTGTTTCATAAACAACTGTGGAACGAGCGTAAACATTTTATAGGCCGTGCATGTGTCAGCCCCATCAAGTCATGTCAGGACACGCCTCCCAGATCTGCGCCAACAGATTCCAGTTCCGCAGGTTTAGTTTCTTTCTCCCTCGGCGTGGGGAGGAACTCGCACAGAGACGAACGCACCTGCGTCCATCGCACACACACACCACCTGCCGCAGCCTTATCAGTGGACCTGGTGGCGAGACGGCAGGAAGTTCAGCATTGTGACAAACCCGCATGGAGTCGGCGGCCTGCCGTTCCTATCTGCCCTGAGGTCTGGCCTGCTCTCCACCGGCGGCAGCTCACTTACAGAGCAAAACCAAACCCAAACAGGACCTCTTTGTTTTGGGGCCAGATTGGGGACAGACGGATAGAAACTGTCTCGATCCCTCCGGGAGGTTCCCGTCGGGAAATTCACTTCCAGTTGCAGCACCGTGTTGGAAGTGAAAGTGAGAATCACGCTCTGAGAGACGCTGCTCTGATCCAACCAGTGTGACTGCTCGGACCTGAGACCGTAGATGTTGATGGAGATGTGACGGCGCCTCACTCCCAGGTGCCTTGTTGTGTGTAACAGACGAGACGGAGCCAGCCCGAGGCATTCTTCTTATAATTTTTTTAATGATAACATAAAATTAAGGTGACAAAAAAGCAAGCGACACTCTCAACTGCAACGATACAATCTACGGTATCCCATTACGGTTTTATATTTGTATTGGTAGGTAATGGATAGCTTTATTGATTCAAGGAGGGAAATACTGTTTCAACCGTGCAAAACAATTAAACAAGAGCGAGCAGGCCACACACACCACGTACGGACCCGAGTCTGTAGACTACAAAATGAGATAAGATCTAAGCGTTGACTCCAGCCCAGAAGTGTCTCCCCGTCCCTGACGTGCAGTGACGGACGCCGAGTGAACACATGTGAAGATCGAGCAGCAGTCAGGGTCGAGTCACGAGCCTGTCGCTGGACCTGGACCCTCCTCCGGGCTACGCTGCCTCTAGTGGGCGTCAGCCCTCCACCAGAACCTCCCGGGCCCAGCCTTCTTTATGGCTTTATGGAGTTTGCCTTGCTTCGGTGGCCGCTCCCCAGCAGACCACAGCGTAGACCGTGACGATGATCAAACACGTGGAACATCCTGGTGTGCGACCGTAGACCACCGTCGTAAAAACTAATAGCAAGGAGATTGTAAACCTGTGAGGACTACCCATCCTCCAGGTCCATTCTTTATCTTACCTGCTGTGCTCTCACCTGTCTCCGGCTCGTTTATGGTAGGGAACAGACAGACAGCGGACAGTCTCCAGTCTGTTACAGGGCACACACACACACACACCAGTCACTTACTCTCCAGTTGGCTTGGACTATGGGCGGACGTCAGAGAGCGCGGATGAAATCCATCGAGGAGATGACGCCGACCCAGAAATGTCCCGTCGTTTGACTCGAGTGCTACGACCAGTGCTCTGGCCCTGGCCGAATCTGACTCCCTGTGTTTTGTTGGTTTTTTCTGTTTGTTGCAGGGATGTCACGATGCCGTGGAGGCTCTAGTGAAGAAAAACATCCAGTGGGTCATAGTGGCAGCTCTGGTTATTGCCTTCTTGCAGGTATGTAACATCAGTTATTAAAACAAAAACAAATAGGGAAGCAGAAACGTGAAGCAAAGTCTCAACTACCCCTTTTCCTCCAGCGCGGTCGGTGTTATCACATTTTGCCTCGTCCTTCCTCTTTCTGCGTTCCCTGTAAATGCCTTCTTAACCGAGCGCCAACGCGGCTAGCGGGCGAGACTGTGACACATCAGATATCTGAGAAGATCCTGCCCTGACGTCCGCCCCCCCTCCCCCCCCTGTGATTGTCTCCTCTGCAGATAATGGGCGTCGTGTTCGCCTGCCTGTTGATGAGGGGCATCCGCAGCGGCTACGAGGTCATGTGATCCCGCCCCCCTGCAGAGCTCGGAGGAGTCGGGAGCTGGCTGTCCAGATAATGCTTAGCGAGGGCTTCATGCGGAGACTTTGAACACATTCATCTAACTCTTTGCAAATGATGCACGGAACCGTTTGTTTCCCCCCCCCCTGTACTGATTCTTCGGATTTTATTTTCATAGGTAAAACGATTTCACTGCTTTGATACAGCAAGAGCGTAGGACTGAAGTTAGAGAAGAGTATTGTCCATGTGATAGAAGGTGTGTGTTCCCGTTTTGGTGGTGAGGTTTTGTTATTTTGTTTGTTTTTTTAGCATCTTTCTAGCTCGATCTGTAAAGAGACTTCAGATCTGTCATGGTCTCGAGTTTTTATGTTTGACCGGTTTCTATTTTTATTAAAGACTCCTTAAATTACCCTCGGCTCCGACCAGAACAACGCCGACACCAGCCCGGGGCTCGTAAAAGGGATTTATTGCAGACACAGTTCCTTAGTATTGGCACGGCAACTTTTAAACATTCAAAACGAAAATAACGCGACATTTTAAAATAACACAAACAAAACTGAACTCCTGCATACAACATTACAGATGCATCGTGCTGGTCCTTGCAAAAAGGCACAGGAAGCGAATGACATTTCCTATTTTACACTCTGCAACAAGTTCCTCTTCGTGTTATGTATGAACTCAGCAAATAGCTTCAGACGAACTCTGTCCTGAGGAGTTTTCTCCTCTGCTCAGCTACGTGCTTGTCAGTGTGAGCTCCCAAAGCAAGAAAGTATGTAAACAGTAAAGTGCCACCACATCTTTTCAGTCAGCAGAGCTTAAAGCTGAGACTCAAGTTTCCACGTCTTCACAATAAATTATTGGGGCTTTTTTTTTTTAATCCATTTGGGATCTTTCACCTTTTAACAAGGTGATTTCTAATGATTTCTCTGTATATATCGTTTGCCACAACCGGTGCTGTTTATTGTAAAGATCAGAGCATAAATGAGGTAAATGTCTTAACAAAACGTCTATCTAGAAACTGAACTTTTTGCGAATGGAATGTGTCCGTTTTCACCCGAGCGGTCCACAAAGTGCTCCCCAACCCACGTGGTTTGGCTCCATCGCTGAGTAATGATTCGTTAGCTTGGAAGTAAACCACCCGGAGGTCTGTGCTTTAGGCAGACGGCAAGCTTGAGGCTGCGGCAACAAATCAATCAGAACCCCACCTCAACATCACAACTTACGACAGTTCAGTGCATCACAATGAAAGGCCCAGATCCAGGCCTCCAGAACATGAGAACCAGGAGTTTATGTGCATCCATCTAGTAGAATCCTTCATTCTATTCTGCGAGTTTTAGGCGGATTTTTTTTGTGTGTTTTTTCTTATCTCAATCCTCAAAGTCCCGCTGAGGACGCAGCGCGGGAAATGTCCCCCCCCCCCCCCCCCCCCGACCAGAACGAGGTGCGGACAGCTGCGAGGAAGCGGCCCTGCCCCCGTGCGTGAAAGGGAACAAAGGTGGCCAAGGCTGACTGCTTCAGGCTTCCTGTCAGTGCTGCCTGGGACCGGTCGGGTAGTTGGCTGACAGAAATACAATGCTGTGCAACAGCAGCGACAACTCCGAGTCTGCAAAGGGGAGCAGCAATAGAGAAAAGAGCAAGAGGAAGCGTTACAAGGAATGACTACGTTCTCCCAGAGTTGTATGGCAAAAAAACATTGTTCTGTTAGCATGTGCAGAGAACTGAGGCCTAGGTTAAGTAAGTTGCATAAAGTTGATAGAGAGCGAGAGAAGAGATGCACCAACTCCAATATATTCAAATTCTTCATGCTAAGACATGCAAATAGCTGGATATGGCCTCATATTCGCAGTGCCGCTCTGAGAGCAGCGCTGGCCTTTAAACTCAAAAAGAAACAAAAAGAAGTGAAAATACCTTTCAGTGAGGATGACACCTGAAGCCACTGGGACAACCATTCCCGACACAGGTTGATGTCGAGGGTGTCTGAGTCCAGCCCCCTCACGTAGCAGGCCTGATAGGAGGGGGAAAAATGGTAAATTGAAGGATGAAAATAACATTTTTACCTTGGTTTTTGATGAATAACAACTGCACTCCTGGTTTGAGTTGAGTCAGACAGCCAATTAGAGTAAAGCCTGCAGGTGGTTGCCAGAGAAGCATGACAGGGCGCCAGAACTGTGCAGAAATCGGCTGTAATACTCGCATACCTACAAGTAGGATTGTACAGGGGCTTGTGAAATAGCATCCGAGGCATTTCTGACTCAGTGTTCCTCAGCTTCAGAGAACAGGGATTAATGCCTGGTTCAGCCAATCTAATTCCCCCTTTAAGAACTACAATAAACGAACCGGGCAGCATGCCGGGTGCCCTGTGACTGACCTGCCTGACTTCAGCGTCGTTCAGCTCCTTCGGGCCCAGCTTGCTGAGGGCCCGGTCCAGCTGGAGCAGCTCCACAGCGTGGCTCCTCAGCCTCCAGCCAACCAGGAAGCCCGGCAGGCGAGGCGTCAGGAAGAGCATGGGGCTGATGTGTCTCTGCGGTAACCACGGTGACAGACAGGGGAGACACGCCAGCCGTTACTACATCCGAGTTCGACGAGCCTTTTCACACTCAGTGGGTGTTAGTCTGTGTGTGTGTGTGTGTGTGTGTGTGTGTGTGTGTGTGTGTGTGTGTGTGTGTGTGTGTGTGTGTAGGCTTCACTGACCATGTGACCCACGCTCATCCTCCTCAGGCCAAGAGGGGGTCCAGAGAACACGCCCCGCACGGCGAGGATCTCAGACACTTTGGGGTTTCCTCCGTTCTGCACCTGAGAAATCACAGAGAGTCTGTCTCAACTGACTGCTTCAGCTGTTTGAGTTTTCAGCCAGTTTTGGACTTTCTGACTAGTCTGCAGGAAACCTCAGCTGGTTAGATCACCGGCAAAGACACCTCTACAACAGTGGTGTTAATGTATGGCAAATTGATTAACTCACAGTCCCAAAATAGGCATGTTTACAGCAATTAGACTCTAAATTGCTTTTAGGTATGAGTGTAGGAGTAAAGGGTGTGTGTGTGCGTGCGTGTGTGCGTGTGTAGCCTGTAGACAACCCCAGCAACACCTTCACAGTCCAAAGTAGCTGAGACGATTGATGGATTCACTGATATTTAATGATGATTGAGGTCTTAATGTATATATTTTTTTAGACATTTTTTTACATTCCTTAAGACCCTGCATGACATCCATTCAGTCACAATGTGAAATGTCAGGTATGCTAAAGCATGTGTGCAACAGAAAACCACAGATACAAGCAGAAGATACAAGTCATCCTGTACACTGTCACTGTCTTTGTGTAAACATATGTTTTCTGAAGTTTTCTACTGTGTTCACTTACTTTAGTGCACAGGTCCTTAAGGCGAGTCTGTAGCTGAGTGTCTTTGACCTTTCGGCTCTTGTCCTCGATGCCTCTGAGCACCAGCCAGTGATGCTCGGCCCGCATGGAGTGGTACTCCCTCCGAAACTCCACCTGCTGCCTGGGAGTCCAGAAATGAGGGATCAGGAACTGGCGGGGGAAAAAGTACCTGACGGGACGGTAACAGAGAGAGGAGGAACAGGAGGGGTGGAGGGGAAATACACACAACGACAGGGACAGGTTAGGAAGGAGGACTCAGTGGTGTTCAGAGGGACGTAAACAAACACAACTATGAGTCATTTCAGACTACTGAGCAGTAGTTACGGATATGAGGGTGCCAACATGGTTCTCTCTAAGCAACTCACATCAGGACAAAGACCAGGTAGTTGGCCCCGGGAGGAATGGAGATGACCATCAGTGGAATGGCCTTGATCAGGTTCCTGCGAAACTGCAACAACATAAACAAAGGACGTGAGGCAGCTGTGAGACCGAGTAAGTATTACAAGCTGGAATCAAACTATGACAAGGCTCCATATTACAGACATAACTCACGTCAACCTACAGTTTCCTGACTCCACGATATCAATTTACAATGTCCTTTAGCAGTAATTAATACTGCTCTTTTTCCCCATCTGTGCTGTTTCACTCTGATGGCCAGAGAGGGAGACACTGTACCCATCTGTTGCCACATTCACGATTGCCTACCAGCTTTAAAATACTTGTGTGTGTGCCAAATACCCTGTGTGTGTATGTGCGTGTGCGTCAAAGCGCGTTCAGGGTGATGAGCCCACCTGGCGGAGTTTCTCCATATCTCTGTAGGGCAAATCCTGGTACTTTACTCCAGAGGACAGCTTTGTTTTTATTGTCTTCACGTCTCTGGCATCTCTGTACAGTAGCTTGAATCCTGAGAGACACATTGGGGGGGAAAAGGAGCATGTTTATGGTTAGGAAAGAGTGGATGGGAAAAGGCAGAAATGTATAATACTTTCATAGCATGGGACAAAATATAACACACCTCTCATTCACAGACACACAAATGAGTGGAGTAACTATGGGCAGCAACTAAGTCATTTCTGATTAAGATTAAAATATATCTACTGTGATGGACTGGAAACCTGTCCATCAACAGGGTGTATCCCCTGCTTTGCCCCTCTGTGCCCTGGAGATTAACTGCAGTCGACCCCCAGTGACAGTGCTCAGACATAAAGCGGTTAAGATGATGACTGGATTAAAACGTAGCTGAATTACACCGCGCCTGCAACTGCTCCACAGTCACGAGAACATTATGTTCCAGCTGAATCAACGATTTTAACAAATGAATGACCGACGTTTCCGCAAGTGTGCGATTTCAGTTCCGTGTGACATCCGTACATCCTGCCGCAAGGTGACTGACACACTGATGTTTGGTGTAAGTTTGTTCAAAATACTGGTTTTCGCCTCAGGTCATGCAGATTTGAACCAACGTCTGAATAGTTATTAACAATTCAAATAGCTCTGCTTTAAAGGAAAAGATTGGGTTAGTTTGTTTTGGAGGCACCTGGGATTGTTTCTCATGATATCCAGTCTTACATTGTGCTCATGTTGAAGTGAAACTGAAAGCCACTGAGAGTCTAACAGTATCTTGAGTTAGGAACCCAGTGTTGAAGATGTGAGAGAGTCGTGTACTTACCTTCAACAAATGTGTGATAGAGCTGAAAAAAGCGAGGAAATCGCCTTTTCAGAAAATCCTCATATTTATTGTTCGCCCTTTGGAGCTTGGATGCGACGTATCGACCGACACCACGCCTCACTTTGGACGATGAGTAGTGTCTGCACACAACTAACCTGCAGGATGAATATGAGCAAATGTCTCAACCCGTACTGCAACATAGAAGTGAAATTAAACTATAGCTCCTTTCTGACAGACGTGGAGCAACATTCTCGTTTTGACTGGAAGGGCGGAACATACGGTGCTATCATTAGATTTTCAACTAGACTACTCCCTTGGTCTTTTTGACACAAATGTTTACAAGGTGATAATCGCCTGGAGCATGTCCATTCATGAAGCTAGCTTACCAAGGGCTCGCTGAGAAAATACGAGGACAAATGGAGGGGCGGGCGATTCTTGAAAGGTTGTAACACGTACCTCGACTGACAGGACACAGTAGGTGAATAAAGGCCATGTATTATCCCGTTCGTCCTCAGGCCATTCAGTCTGACCAAAGACAAATGGTTGAGCAGACTCGAACAGTACATCGCCATGTCTGATACGGCGTAGCCCTGCGTGCTTACCGTAATGACGTCACGCACGCGACAGCCCTTTCACTTACCGTACTGTCTGTTAAGAACAGGCATAGATTTCAAGTATTAAAGGAGACCTAGAATGGTTATATAGAGTAGCTGTCAATGCTCTCTGCTGCATATAAATATATGTGTGTGTGTGTGTGTGTGTAAAAATATCAATATCAATATATATGCTAACAGAGGTAAGCATCAATCATGTAATTTGCGCATATCGCTCAAAATGCAGCCCCCTCCACAAATGTGAAGACCTATGCACATTCTGTGTTTAGATAGTTAGCAGTCCTGGTAATTTTTTTTACGCAGGTGGTAAAGGTTCCTCTTCCTGCTGCTCACAGGTGATTAGGCTCACTTAATAGAGGAATAAACCATGCTGCTCTTTTTGCTTGTTGTTTTCCTCAGTCTGACACATGGTAAGAAGGCAACATCCCCCATTACCCTCTGCAGGGGTTTCTGAACCAACATAACTGATGTTTCAGAAAAATTCATTCCTGTCTAGGAAGCATGAACAGGACAGGTCTGGATCAAGCACTGATCAATTTGTGTCTCTGTCTGTCTCTCTCTCTCTCTGTGCATGTGAAGTTTGATGTGCCAAACATCAGGTTCTCTGGTTTCCTACCACAGTCCAAAAACACGTTTGAATAGAATTGGACATTTTAAATAGGTGTGTGAGAGAGAATAGTAAATTATATTGATAAATGTGGAAAATGGCTAAGATTAACTAAGTTAGACTTTACAGAGTACAATTGTCAAGCCTCAAAATTGAATTGAGTAGAAACTACTGTGTGAGAGAGAGAGAACACTTAAGCTACTCTATGGATGTGTCTGGATTTGTCAGTTTGTATTTACCATGGCTGAATCTGCTTTGTGTGTTTACTGTGACTTAATTGTGATTTCTAGCAGCAGAAAATGCATCGACAGCTTTCCCAATCCACTCCTGCGTATGTGTGTTCTTCATGTGACCCTCCCATGGCGCATGCTCCTTGTTCAAAGGTCAGTCAGTCAGTGTGACTGCAGACATGTGGACATCTATTAATATGGATGCCTACTTGGCTACAACCTGCCATTTTATAGATGACCATACTTGTATATGGTCTACCTAACGGAATGTATTGAAATTTCCACAGGCTCACACAGCAGAAAATCACCCATAATGGAGAAATTGGGGACATAAAAATCTAAAATGGCATGCCTTGTGACTGACTGCAGTCCGTTACCCACACCCTGAACCTAGGAGTGAAAAAAGCTCACGAAGGCAAGGTCAGCTGTTTTAGAGGCAACACAACTGCCAAAGTCAGCAACAGTTTTTACACATACGTTCATATATTACATTTATTTCTTTTTATCCTTATAGGAGAAATTGACCCTCGCTGAAGCAGATGGGAATGCCCAAGAAGAAGTTTATTTAAAAGACCAGGTGGAACAACACCTTTCAAATGCTGAACTCAGGGAGACTGTGGGGTCAGCTTGACCTCAGAAGAATTCATCATAGTTTTTACCTGATTATTGATACTGTTTCCTTTTAATAGTGCCATTATTGAAAATGGTGGAAAGAATGCTCCAGGAAGAGGCAGAAAAAGCAACAGTCCCAGTAGCCAAGGAATGGGGAGAGCAGGCTCCTCAGAGAGAAACTATTCAAAGTCCAAAGCATGTGCATCATGTCGTTGGTAACTTTTTGATCCGCAGTACAAATCACTTGGATTCTTTAGTCCAACAAAGGCATAATAAGCAGTAAAAAGACACATTCAAAGGCACCAGTGTAGGCTTTAGAGAGTCACATGCATCTTCAGCTGTAGCTTCAACATCACATGATGCAGGAGCTAAAAGACCAGGTTTTGCTTTGGTTTAAAGTTTGGTTTATGTGAATAGACCTATTAGCAATACCCACACATTCATCAAAATCCTTAAAGGATGTGATTATTCCCATGCTGACTGTTTTCACACAGCCAAGAGACCATCACTCATCGTTGAGAGGACAATAAAGGTTTTGACCAGCAGGGGTCTTTGCTTTACAGCCTCAAGAAATTAACTCCTCATCTGGCTATCACTACGATGTTGAAGAGAGCAAGGTGGTTGAGCAAGTCGATTTCCAGAGGGCGTAATGAAGAGGTATGTGTGAAGGTGTCCACAACTGGTTTACACTGAGGAGGAAAGTTGTCGTTATACTCGAAAACAAGTGACTTCCTGTTCAAATAAAATCCTTTACTCTGCTCGCAATCTTCTATTAATCTGTCAAAATGACTACTGTTCTCAAAGTTATGCAACAGTTTTAAGGTGAAAGACACATCTTCAGTGCCTGGATGCCTGCATGGTCTATGATTGTTATCATGTAAACCGACCAACATAAAAAAGGATCAAGTGAAATTCTACATTTTATTACTGTGCATCGTACTGTACTCACATGGAACTTTCAATCTGAATTAAAGACCACTGTTTATTGCTTGGCATACTGTACACCCATGTGTCAAACCGACTCACAAAGGGCCGAGTGGCTGCAGGTTTTTGCTCCAGCCAGTCAACAGCCCACAGTCTGACCAATCAATTGTCTGAAGGCTGAGATCAGTTAATTGACAGTCAAGTCAGGTGTGTTGCTGCTTGGTTGGAACAAAACCCTGCAGCCCCTCGGCCCTTTGCGGAGTCGGTTTGACACCGCTGCAAATCTCCAACCACAGAAACCACATCGGATATATCCCTTCAAAATAAAAGCCACAAGATCAACACGCTGAACCGCTGCTTTAAATAGAGGAGACACAGATTCGACAATCAAACTGAATAGAAAAAGTTTGAGTTACAGATACGGGGTTGACAAAAGCTGCATTTTCCCACCAACTACACTGGCACCGAGTCCACAGGGCGCCAACTTGAACGTTTGAAATAAAACGCACAACGGAACTACACAGACGTCTTACGCGGTGACGTCACATTGATTTCATCTCCTTGGCAACGCTATTTAGTGTTTTATGAAAACTTGTGTTACAAAGTGAAACCGAACAAAAGTGACGATCTTTTTCCAATAAAATTGAGTGCAGAGTGCAATTCATATTTAATTGGGGCAAAGGAAAACATTTTGCTCATAAGGGAAGTCACGTGATACGCCAAGATTCGTTTCCACGTTTCGATCCAACTTATGATTTAATACTGGTCACTTTGGGTACAGGGCGCTTACCTACATCTGGAAAACGATTTTTCAGACAAATTGGTTGAAATGGTGAGACGTTTCTCTTTGCTCGAGTTTTCTCGCTGACTTGGTCGCCATGTTAAGAGTTTTGTTTATGCTTTGTGTCGTTGTAAAAGGCGGCCTTGCACGTGAACGTATTGAATGCATTCACAGTTCAAAGATAATGTTCAGTTAAAATGCGTGGTTGAGTCGACGTGTCAGAGTCAAACGAACAAAGTGTGGTCGAAATGTCTAAAGTTGTATTGCCGGGAGGATTAAATTGTACTTTTAAGTTCGTTTTCCTCTTGATTTTTTACATTTCAACTCTGCTTAGTAAGCACACAATACTTGATTGGGAGGGTTTATTGAGCAGTGCTGCAACAACTAATCAATTGATTCTCCAATAACTGGCATGAGAAGCCCAACCCAACCATTCTGAGTGGATTTGGACATTTTTGTTCAGGTTTATCAGCTTTTCTATTGTCTATAGTCTTCGATAATAACAAACTGGCATCTTTGAGGTCTGGACAGAACAATGGTTTTGAGGATTTGAATTTGGCCTTTGTAGCTCTACCCTTGAGTCTTTATAAAACTCAAAGTTTAATAGATGTCTGATCTAGATTTCTGCCTAGACTTGGTGTGTCAATGTTTGTTTTATTTATTTTGTGCAACAAGGTTCAAAAGAAAGAAAAGAATTGTAAAAAAAATTGTAAACTACAAAGTTGCCTGCATAGTTGGTCAAAGTCCTGACAATCAATTGTCTATGGGTTAGGATGTGTCAGGGTGTACAGCTTCCTATTGCTTTCCTAATTTGAATTGTACATTTGACCATCCCTATTGATTATTTGGTATTTTTTTAACAAGTCCAACAAAGAAATGGCCTCTCCTCGAATGTCTGGCTCCTCTGAACACCCAAGAGCTGATAACAGTGAACATAATGGTGAGGACACTCTGACACTGTGTGAAACCTAAGCTGTCCTCTGTTTTACATGGTAAAAATGTGTGAAGTGTATGACTTTGTTTTGCTTTGTTGATTTATCAAGATACTCTGGGAAATATCTGGGCTCCTGATAAATTGATTCAGTGTCCTTATGATAAAAACCATCAAATCAGGTCTACCCGCCTCCCCTACCATCTTCTGAAGTGCAAGAAGGTAAGTAAAGTGCTGAATTATTGCAAAGAGACCAGTTATGGTATATAATTTTTGCCATATTAAGTGTTAAGTTGAATTTGATTAATTGTATTTCCAATGTGATAGAATTATTACGTTACAAATAGACAATCTTCTTCACTAATGGTTTGATTGTACTGCTGCTGTTCCACGTAGGCAGCTGCCTTTTACTGAAAGTTCCTCTGACTCAGTTTACAGCCTTGCAAGTTAATTAGTCCATCCATTGTCAACAACTTATCCAGAGTTGTGTCATGTGGGTAGCAGCTTGAAGAGTGAGTGCCAGACTTCCCTCTCCTCCGTAACATTGGTTAACTCTGACTGAGGGATCCCCAGGCGGTACCAGGCCAGTGAGCAGATATAATCTCTCCATCTGGTCCTGGGTCTGCCCCGAGGTCTCCTCCCAGCTGGCCGTGCCAGAAACGCCTCCCTAGGGATGCTCCTGGTGGCATCCTAACCAGATGCCCGAACACCTTCAGCTGGCTTCTCTCCACTTAGAGGAGCAGTGGCTCCACACCGAGTCCCTCCCAGATGACTGAGCTTCTCACCGTATTTCTAAGGGAGACCCCAGCCACCCTATGGATAAAAACCCATCTTAACCACTTGTACCCGCAATCTCATTGATGATGATGAGGGGGGGTGGGGTGGTTAAGTAGTGCATGTCATAATTCAATTCATGGAGTGACCTACAGAATGAGCTTCCTAAATGTTGCTGTATTTTGCATTCAACATTCTTTCATTGTGTGCCTTATTCCATCATCATATATGTTTGACGGTTCCTGATCTTTTACTGTTGTAGAATCATCCTGAACTGGCCCGCGAGCTGAGGTCCTGCCCCTATAACGCCACTCACCTTGTCCACAAGAGTGAGCTGCCTCGCCATACTGAGACCTGTGAGGACCGATGCCTCATAAACTTGGGCGATGGTGAGATTATGTCATTCTCCACCTGCAAGCAGCACAGTTGACATGTACACTCACCGGCCACTTTATTAGGTACACCATGCTAGTAACGGGTTGGACCCCCTTTTGCCCTCAGAACTGCCTCAATTCTTCGTGGCATAGATTCCACAAGGTGCTGGAAGCATTCCTCAAAGAGTTTGGTCCATATTGACATGATGGCATCACACAGTTGGCACAGATTTGTCGGCTGCACATCCATGATGCGAATCTCCCATTCCACCACATCCCAAAGATGCTCTATTGGATTGAGATCTGGTGACTGTGGAGGCCATTTGAGTACAGTGAACTCATTGTCATGTTCAAGAAACCAGTCTGAGATGATTCCAGCTTTATGACATGGCGCATTATCCTGCTGAAAGTAGCCATCAGAAGTTGGGTACATTGTGGTCATAAAGGCATGGACATGGTCAGCAACAATACTCAGGTAGGCTGTGGCGTTGCAACGATGCTCAATTGGTACCAAGGGGCCCAAAGAGTGCCAAGAAAATATTCCCCACACCGTTACACCACCACCCCCAGCCTGAACCGTTGATACAAGGCAGGATGGATCCATGTTTTCATGTTGTTGACGCCAAATTCTGACCCTACCATCCGAATGTCGCAGCAGAAATCGAGACTCATCAGACCAGGCAACGTTTTTCCAATCTTCTATTGTCCAATTTCGCTGAGCTTGTGCAAATTCTACAATCTTCAGTTTCCTGTTCTTAGCTGAAAGGAGTGGCACCCGGCGTGGTCTTCTGCTGCTGTAGTCCATCTGCCTCAAAGTTCGACGTATTGTGCGTTCAGAGATGCTCTTCTGCCTACCTTGGTTGTAACGGGTGGTTATTTGAGTCACTGTTGCCTTTCTATCAGCTCGAACCAGTCTGGCCATTCTCCTCTGACCTCTGGCATCAACAAGGCATTTCCGCCCACAGAACTGCCGCTCACTGGATATTTTTTCTTTTTCGAACCATTCTCTGTGAACCCTAGAGATGGTTGTGCGTGAAAATCCCAGTAGATCAGCAGTTTCTGAAATACTCAGACCAGCCCTTCTGGCACCAACAACCATGCCACGTTCAAAGTCACTCAAATCACCTTTCTTCCCCATACTGATGCTCGGTTTGAACTGCAGGAGATTGTCTTGACCATGTCTACATGCCTAAATGCACTGAGTTGCCGCCATGTGATTGGCTGATTAGAAATTAAGTGTTAACAAGCAGTTGGACAGGTGTACCTAATAAAGTGGCCGGTGAGTGCATCTTCCTGTGCTTGAGCTGAATGGTGCTTTGTTTACAGATGATGGCTCAGGCAGACAGTGTCAGTGGAAGGTCCCAGTAAACAGCTGGGTAAACATGGATTTGACCGAAGACTGGGAAAAAGGTATTATTGACCACATTTAAATGATAATTGTACGTGAATTTTTTTCTGCAGATAATGTCTTTTTTTTGACTTGCAGAGGTTGAGACAGCTCCCCCATTTGTGTGGGGGCTTAACTTATTCAGACCAAAAAGGTAATCAGTCTTCTCCACCATTCTGCTTGCATTTGTGTACATTTTCTTCGTTTCCTAACTCTTTTCTTGTTTTTGTTTTCTTTTCCAGCAAACCAGAGCTGGAATCCACTGCTGGTCAAGTGTGTAGAAAGCCCAATGCCAATCCATGGGTTTAAGGCGTCTTAAGCAGTATTGTTTTGTATTTATTTTTGTAACGGCATGTTTTAAGTAAATGCTTTTGGTTTCGTGTGTAGAAGTAAACATGGATGGAGTTTCAGTTTGACAATTTGATAGTCATGTTCTGACTTTATATGCATATGCTGCTCATTTAAATGATCTGTTTCTTTCTTTTTGACAACCTGTATCAATTAATGAGGCAGCTGAAGTTGTCAGACCCGTTCATTGTTCCAGTTGTGCATCAGACTTAAGTTTAAAAAAAAAAAAGATTCATTATAAATCCTCCTTCCATGACAACAAATTTGGTAGAGCAGCCCATGCAGCGAGTGGCATCGCAATCTTTGAACTTTTCTGTACTTGTGTGACCTCTAGGTGGCAATAAAAGTCAATTAATTGCTCAATAATGATCCTAATAACTGTCTCTGCCTGTTGCCATGCAACACCACCATCATCACCAGTCAACAAGGTATACAATTAAAATACATACAGTAAGTCAAATGAAGGAATTCATGAAGTCAGATTGACATTCATCCACTACTGCATCAAGGCATTTTAGTATTAGAGTGAATAATTAAATTGTTTTTAAAATGTCTTCATCTCTTAGGAATTAAAGAGATAAATTCACCTGTTATTCTCTCATTCCAAGGGGATTGATTCATTTTTAACTTGGGAGTTCCCGGTTTTAATGTCCTTTGTTGCTATGGCTTGATCAAACAGTTTTTGATGCCTTATCTATATTATAACCATTTTTTTAATGGATGACAAAGAATGAATATCAAAATCACATCTTTTCTTAGACATTTTAATAGAATTTTGTAACAGAATAGTTTGTTCTGCATTTTCTGAACTTTAACGATTCATAAAGTTTGGTCAAAGAGGACATTCATTTCCGTGGATAGAGCAGGTGCATTGTGCATGGTCATGTCAAATAAAGAATAAAATAAACTTTTAAAAAAATTACAGCCATAACAGCAAATTCTATTGTACAGCAAGTTGGTAGATGAGTCATCCATGCTAGCTTTAAAATAAGCTATTGGTTGGGGCTGTGTCCACACAAAAAACAAATTGTATAAAACCAGTAAGTAAAATACATAAAAACAACGTTCATCCAATACTATTAACATCAACAATATTAACAATTAAAAAAAAATAGAAAGGGGTGATGATACCCAGATGCATTCAGACCCATGGGTCGGTGTTGGGCATCCTAAAACTCTGACCCGTCATGGATGTTGTCGCCCCTGGTCTGAAGAAGAAAGAAAGAGGAAAAACAAGTTAAACAAGAAAAGATTAAAAAATATTTAATGTGAACAGAATCAGGCTCCTTACTTTTTATTGCCAAATGTATTCTGACCCCACACGAAAGCCGTGGCATTCTCATCGGCTTCTGCAAGACAAAACGTATTGTTATCTTTACTACACTAAAAACACATGAAATCGAACCCTGGTTCAGATTTTAAGAAAAGAAAAACATTAAAGGCACCACTTTCGAAAACTAAGGGAAGTCATACCTTTATCCCAGTCCTCTGTCTGATGTTGATCTCCTGGGTAGTTGACTGGGGCCTGCCACTTTGGGGGTCCAACATGACAGCTATCTGTAAACAGTATATTCAACTCAAATACTGGAACTTCATGTTGGCCATGTAGCGTGAAGGAACAGAAAAAAATTCTTCCACCTTTGTCCTCGGAGGGTTTGCTTTCACAGGTGCTCATGTGGACCGCAAACTCGTATCTGTGTACAACGTGACGGGCGTTGTAGGGGCAGGTTCTCATCTCACCAGCCAACTCTGGGTGGTTCTAAAATCAGAGAAAGAGGAGGGTCTGTCAAACTTACAGTGTGATGGCAAAAAACAATATAGAAAAAATGAGCAACATTCAGGAATCTATTTGCATGTTGTTCAATAAAAACAGACTTATTAACCCGAAGGATTGCAGTCCAGGAATAACCTACAGTGAAAGACAGCTGCTCTATAATCAACCCCTGACTCAGTGCAAATCTTGAACAGTCCACACTTGTTTGGTCCTTTTGCAATAACTGGACCACTTGACTTACCTTCAGGCACTTCAAGTAATGATAAGGATAGCGCTTGGACCGGATCTGATGATTCTTATCAAACGGGCATTGAATTAATGTGTCTGGATCCCAGGCATCTCCATTGGCAGCTTGAAGAATCCACAAAAAAAAAATGCATAAACTTCGACCATTTTCTTCTAATCAAATTGCGCAACCCAAGTTGCAGATAATGCCAAAGAGTTGTCCTCACCACAATTCTCATCAGTCCTTTGAGACCTCTCAACATAACTGCTGGGGGTGGTGGTACTTCCTTGGTGCTTGAACTTGGTACAGAAACACAGAACAAGAGGTTATCATTATTTTGACACATGCTGATCCATTAAAACATTCAGTGTGAAGGACCAGGTCTGACTATGCAGGTAACCTTATAACAATTGTGGTGAACAGCCAATGATCAGTGTTGGTGGATTTCTTTTTGAACATCCTACATTATTACATGAGGGTGTGAAGACTTGGTGTTTCAGATGGCCTCAAGACAGGAGGTCCATCACTGACATGTTTAATCAATCCCTTGATTGGTTCTCTAGCTACAGAAGTGGACTGCGGCCACTGTGAGAAAAAAAATCTGTCCTGAGTTTAAACTCAGACTTTGAAATCAGAATGATACGACGCGCATGCGCTTTGAGAGTGCATGTGAACTGCTATGGATGTCACGCTCTGTTCAGTGGCTTTTCTGTCTTTTAAATTTTTTGATACATGAAACGTCCATGAATTAAAAATGTGCAATACAAAGATTAGTAATTAGCCATGTCTGCAGCTGAGAGCCTCCCGTCGACATTTTTGCATCTTTTTTAGTCTTTTACTAATGCCGTCTACGGGATAAATGCTTTTTGGGCCCCAATGGGATTTCTGGAAGCCAGCAGAAACCGGGGGGGCGGGGGTGGAGGAAAATGGGTGACTGATATAACCCCGTCACCTGCAACACACCCATTTAACCATACGATCCATACTGGCTATCGGAAAATAACCTGGTCGTGCGGACGAGGTCTAAACACAGTCTCACAGTCCAATTATGTTTCGCGCGCTCTCGCTTTTGTGAGCGTCCCCCTTCAACCGAATGGATGCGCCCATATTCGTAGAATTTCTTGAAGATGTAATATTTTATCGGTCAAGGGATTGTTTGCAAACTGACTGCCAGATCATAAACTGGCCCGAGAAACCTTAGCTGTTGATGCCGGTGTGAGTTACGAGAAAAAATAGCGTTTTTTTTTTTACTTTGTGTGTATCGGAGAAAATGTTTTTCAGAGTCAGCCCTAGCGATTGTTGCTGATATTGCAAGTAAAACCACTTCCACGGCAACTTCATTTTTCGCACCAAAACACTTAATTCTATCTTTTATATACGATGCGCTCAGTTATGCAAATCAGCACGTGAGTGGTTCAGAACGTGCTTCTAAGTTTGGCTCGCAAAAGGAAATGAATAACCTGGCACTGCCTTTGTCCAAAAACTGCTTAAAAGTTATTTCTGAATAAAAGTAGATAAAGCAAAAGATCACACGAAGCTTCGTCTGAGTGACCCAATTACATGCAAGGCCTCAATGCTTAAAGAAGCCTCATCCGGCCATCATCTGAGGGGACAAAAAGAAACAAGGGCCAACTTCTTACCATTTTGAGGATGGTTGAGCAAGTCGCTTTCCAGGTGTCGAAGTGGTGGGTGTGAATACGTATGCGAGCATCCAGCGACAGCTGGCCACTGATAACTTTCTGAAAACACGTGACTTCCTGTCCAAACAAATACCCTGCCAACTGTGCTCAAAGTTATGCAGAAATGGTGCCTTCTATAGCTCGTATTTTTCCGACCTACTCCCCGTTAAAGTGCCTTGGGTCAGCAGTATAATCCCACCAGTGAACTCAGAAAAAGTCGATGTTTCTCAGTTACGACATGTGACGTCACAGCACCACTGGGCCTGTGGATTGGATGAGAAAGTGAGGGGGCGGGGCGAGTGGAGGAAGACGGGTTGTTCAGGGGTTGATCATTTTTCAACTTTTTTTTTCATGTCGACTTTTTAAATTTTCAAACAATCACTGGCACATTCAAACCCAGTGAAGTTGCATCTGATAACATGGAGCACGTAGCTGTTTTTTTTCTTTATTTTTAAATGTCATTACTGTTACTATTATGGTTTAAGTGGTTTAGAAACCAGAACTCTTTTTACTTTTACTTGAATAAAAAAGCTTCAGTTAATACTTCAACTTCTGCAGAAGTATTTCTAAGCTGTAGTATTTATCGTTTGGTGATACATGTGGATATTTTTGACACCACTGGTTTTGAGACTTGAAAACTCATCTTACAAGTTTACTGAACAAAAGTGGTTATATTTTTCACCAGTTTTTGTGCAATTATCATTATTTAGAATTAATTCAAAGATTGTGACCGGAAAAAAAGGTTTCACCATAGACTGTATGTAAGGGACTTCACGTGATTTAGGACTGCGGGGCACAATGTACATTTCAATTTATAAATAATATAGAACTAGCTGTGGACCCAGGACTCTCACCGACATATGGAAATCAACCTTTTCAAATACATAAATTGGTTGAAAAGGGTGAGACCTTACTCGAATTTCATTTGCTCACTGACTACGTCTGTGGAGATTCTCATTCATCCAGGTCATGGTATCCAATGTTCAGTTAGTCGAGCAACTGGACTTCTTTCTGGACTTCAGAAAGAAGTCCAGTTGCTCGACTAACTGAACATTGGATACCATGACCTGGATGAATGAGAATCTCCACAGACGTATTACCTTGCATTTTGGGAGGAACACCCTCAACCTGGTGCGGGAATATGAAAGGATCTCAAGGAAAGTAGCAGACTACAGGAACCACCTCCGTTTCAACCTCAGATGCAGGAAAGATGGACTGATCCCAAAAAGCTTACGAACCAAGTCCACAGTCAGAGGCCACAGAGCGGAACAAATTCTACACAGAGCACAGAAACAACTCCCCAAGGAACGGATCAGACAAATCAACTTCACCATAGACGCACTGAAGGACAAGGTTAACCTGATTCTTCAACAGCTTACAGCACTTCTCCCCCAGGACAGCTTACAAGAAGTAGTCATTTTCGTGCAGAGAGCACAAATGGCACAGCACACCAAAGGCAAAGAAAGGCAATACAAGAAATTCAGCACCTTACAAGGCAGACCACACAGGGACTTTTCCTCCTCCACCCCACCAGAACAGGAAAGGGTAGAGACAACATCTTCCAAATGGGTTAAGAACCTGTCAGACCGAGACCTCACCAAACCGGAAAAGGATATACTAGCAAAAGGACTCAATTTTGCTGTTTCACCCACCCAGCTACCCACAGTGGACGTCATTACAGCCACGGAGGCGTCCATATGGCGAAACAAGATTCCTCACAGTGAAGCAGAAGAAATCAGGATGAAGGTTTCAGCAGCACTTAAAAGTACAAAGATGCCACCGCCCAACCTCACTCACGAGGAAAGAAAAGCACTGACATCCTTAAGCAGGGACAAAAACATCACCATTCTACCAGCCGACAAAGGAAGATGCACGGTAGTGCTAAACACAACTGAGTATCATTCCAAGATGAACACTCTACTCAGCGACTCCAACACCTACGAAAAACTCAAAAGAGACCCAACCAGCAAATACAAGAAAAGGATAGTGGACTGCATACTAGCCTGGAAAAAGGACAAAACCATAGATGAACGCACTTACTGGAGAATACACCCCGGTGACTCCATCCCATGCATATATGGTCTACCTAAGATCCACAAAGACGGTGCTCCTCTCAGACCCATCGTGAGCAGCATCAACTCGGTCACCTACAACATCGCCAAACTCCTGGCTACCATTCTAGGACCCCTGGTGGGACACAGCCCTCACCACATCCACAACTCCACGGACTTCACCAATAAAATCAAGAACTTAAAAATGGACCCAGATGAAACTATGGTGTCATTTGATGTCACCTCCTTGTTCACCTGCATCCCCACCACAGAGGCCACGGAGACAGTCAGAACCAGACTACTACAGGACAACTCCTTGGACACCAGAACCAACCTCACAGTGGACCAGATCTGCACACTCCTGGAACTCTGCCTCACCACCACCTATTTCAAATACAACGGTGATTTCTATAGACAAAAACACGGCTGCGCTATGGGCTCGCCCGTGTCACCCATTGTGGCCAACCTCTACATGGAGGAAGTAGAAAACCAAGCGTTGGTTTCTTTCAAAGGAACCAAACCCAGCCACTGGTTTAGATACGTGGACGACACATGGTGCAAAATTAGAAGCCAGGAAGTGGAGGCTTTTACCAAACACATCAACTCAGTCAACAACTACATCAAGTTCACCAGGGAAGACATGGCTGATGGAAAACTACCTTTCCTGGACTGCAAAGTCATCGCAGAGGAGGAGGGGAATCTAGTCACTGAGGTCTACAGGAAACCTACACACACGGACCAATATCTCCTCTTTGACTCCCATCACCCCCTGGAACACAAACTCAGCGTCATCAGGACCCTGCAACACAGAGCAGAGAGCATCCCATCTAAAACAGAAGGGAAAGAAAAGGAGCACACACACATCAGACAAGCACTGAGAACCTGTGGCTACCCCAACTGGACCTTTATCAAAAGGAGGAACGGACAGAATAGTGAAACCAGCACAGATACAGGGAACCGAAGGAAACACATGGTGGTTCCATATCTATCCGGATTATCAGAGAAACTAAGGAGAATCTTCCACAAACACAACATCCCAGTTTATTTCAAGCCAGGAAACACCCTCAGACAGAGACTGGTTCACCCTAAGGACAAAACTCCAAAAGAAAAACTCAACAATGTGGTCTATGCAGTACAGTGCAGCGAGGAATGCCCGGACCTATACATTGGAGAGACCACACAACCGCTCCACAAACGCATGTACCAACACAGGAGATCAGCTACAACAGGACCACAGTCAGCGGTCTACATACACACAAAGGAGAAAGGACACTCCTTTAAAGACACTGATGTGCACATTTTGGACAAGGAGGATAGATGGTTTGAGAGAGGAGTAAAGGAGGCCATCTACACTCATTTGGAAAGACCCACTCTAAACAGAGGAGGAGGCCTGCGTCATCGCTTGTCTGCCACATACCACTCTGCCTTGAGATCCCACCCCAGGAAATTCAACTGCTCATCAACATCACAGCAGTTAACACCCTCTGGACCCTGTGATCATGAGGACCCATTCAACCCCAACCCTTCACACATTGACACTAGTTGATGTAGTGGAAGAGCCATTAACACGTTAATGGCCCCATCTCGTCATTTGATGAGGGGGTGTGGCTTCACCGCCACAGGTGTCAATGGCCCATCTTGTGACCATTCACTGCCACAGGTATTAACGTGCTAATGCTCACTCATGTGACCCCTTTTGTCACATAACGAGGGGAATGGCCCATATCCACAGTCCCACCCACTTCCGGAGAGTTTAAATCCTGGCTTCCCCCCAAACCAACCAGAACTGAAGAAGCCCTTCGGATGAAGGACGAAACGTCTTCAAACCCCAGAAAGAAGTCCAGTTGCTCGACTAACTGAACATTGCTCACTGACTGCAAATTTGAGATTTGAGAGTTTTGTTTCTGCTTAGATATGGAATATAATGATTGCTATATCAAGCATTAAGCTCAATTTGAGTTATTGTATTTCAATTGTGATCGAGTTATCACATTTCAACAAAGTTCATTCTCTCCAGAAGTTACTGCTGTTCCACTCAGGCAGCTGCATTTTACTGTAAGCTGGTCTTTGACTCTGTTAACAACCCTAGAAGTTTATTTGTCAATGTCATG
The DNA here is from genome assembly GCA_029224185.1 of Karalla daura. NCBI lineage: Eukaryota > Metazoa > Chordata > Actinopteri > Chaetodontiformes > Leiognathidae > Karalla > Karalla daura. The sequence continues at coordinate 12,362,973 of CM055193.1, read as the reverse complement.
ATTCAATTCATGGAGTGACCTACAGAATGAGCATCCTGAATGTCCATTGTATTAAACTTGGACAATGGTGATATTATGTAATTCTCCACCTTCAAGCAGCACAGCTGATATGTATCTTCTTGTGTTTGACCTGAATTATGCTTTGTTTACAGATGATAGCTCAGGCAGACGATATTAGTGGAAGGTCCCAGTAAACAGCTGGGTGAACCTGGAGTGGGCAGGAGACAGGGAAAAAAGTATAATTGATAACCCCCCTCTTTGCCTAGATTTTTTCTGCAGTTTAATTCTAAACCAGCACATTTGCTTTAGTTCCGGTTAAAATAGCCAAGTGTCTTTCAGAGTCTTCCAGCAAAGCAGAGGCCTTAAGGCCTCTTAATCAAGGTTGTTTTGTATTTATTTCTCCACATCTCAAATAAGTGGCTTGCTTTTTATTAAAACCTAAATTTTATACCACAACAAAGGGCAATCAATGAAAAGAATGTAAATGTAATCTGGGTCTTACATTCTTTATGTTGACCTGTATTGTCAAGTAAGGAAGCAGCAAAAGTTCAGACCTGTTCAAGTTTTCAAGTTATGTTTGAGACCTTCTTTAGGATATATTTACGGTACATCTTTTCCTTCCAGGACATTCATAGAGTGGCTTCAGTCTTTCCTGCCTTCTTGTGCGACCTCTAGGTGGCAGTAAAAGTCAATTCATTGCTCCATAATGAACATGTTTCTGACCACTACCGTGCTCTATTAAAACAAATTTTTCTTGATTTGATTGTCTTTGCATGTCTTCAGTAGATCTTTCCATACATCAAATACTACAAGGGACATGGTAGTTGGCAGCACTTGTTTGCGTTTTATATTTGCAAGATTGCTTGAAAGCGACGGGGAGTGAACGGAGCCCGATGAGTTTCAGGATAATCCTAGAGTTTGGGCAGCCAGCCAGGGTACTCTGTCATATCTAAGTGGCATTATTGATTTCATGTGACGAGTATCTATTTTAGTTGTGTCTATTATTGGAAGTGTTCAGACATGCCCTGTGCTACCCTGTCACCATCAATATGAATGAGATATGGCTCCTCTGGAGCGGGTACGTGCAGGGCCTCTGGTCTACGCAGGACCTTCGTGTCTATCGAGGAACCCCTGCCTCATCTGTATTTCTGTCAGTACCTGTGCAGAGTGTTTATGGAGTGACACTGAGAAGCATATGTTTTGAATTTCTGAACTTGTCAGTGAATACACTCTGTCCCTAGTAAAACTTGAGTATGTGTCATTCATTGGTCTTAAAAAATGTACTTTTCTATGTCTTTGTTGTACATTGACCTTAAAGAAAAATAAATGTGCCAGCAGGGTCAATACATAAATGGCACTTCAGATGAACTTTTGTATCTTAAATCTGGTGAGTTTAAGTGTTTCTTTATGAGAATCCAAAATTATATTGTGATATACAGAGTGCATTAAAAAGCTAGACTAAAACAATAAGATATAGCAGAGGTAGAAGAAAGTCAAACCAATTCAGACCAAGAAAGAAATATTGCACAAATTTGCATATTAGTAAAAGCCAGTATATTGTGTCCTTGATACTGAGTTTGATTTTGCTCTGGTTGAGCTTAAGTGGTTTGTTTGAGAAATTTAACAACTAGAAGGGGCCAGGTAATGATAATCACATTTTCTGCTGAAAGATCAGAATATCAGGAATTGCATTCAGGTGCTTCCTCCTGTCTGGCTGCCTCTCATCTTTAATCAAGATGTTGTTTTGCATGTCTTACTAGTTGGGTCCTGATAGGTAATGATTAATAGCCTTTCCCTTCTGTTTGTGGGTAGAAATGAAATGCCAAATCCATATATACACTCCAGCCCAGCAGCAACATAAAATGAAACTAAACACCCATACGACACGCTGTCTCTGCCTGAGGGCACAGTCTAGCCCTGACCAGAGGGACTCAAAGTATGTTTGCAGTAACACCTAAAGAACTTTTTTCTGTTTCTTCCCAATGTCAATATGACTGTGATTCTTTTTTATCAATGGTTAAATTGGTTAAAATGGTTAAAATATGGTTCAATGACAGATCTAAGAAATGCAACGTCAACATCAGATGATACTAAAACAAACATAAATGTCATTTACTGTGGTGGACACAGTGGGGCCATTTGACCCTGATGCAGTCCCCCAAGAAACGGTCCCTAATGAGAAATGCAATGAGGGATCAGTGTACTTTGGTTATAGAGATACCAGGACCCTCAGTCCAAAAAAGGGAGATGTGCTCACCATATGTAAGGCGACTCATAAGGTTAAGTTCCGATGTGGATTGGATGGCAGTCAAAGGCAAGACTCTACGCTAGATACGACTCTACTGTGTAACCTCAAAACGGCAAACGGGTTATGATGGCTGTTTTTTCCTATGTGCTGAATATCTCAGTATCTGCCTATACTGAAGTCCTTGAAATTGCATCCATTGAGGACTCTACTGCTCTATTTCAATGCTCATGCAAACAATGACAAAAAGACCTGAAGGGGCGTTATTGGGAAGAACGCCTTGCCTGATCTGAAACCAGGCGGTGTTCAGTTGTTGGACCTCAGTGTTGGACACAGTTTGTACATAATGAACAGTTGGCACGAGGACAGGTCAAAGGTCAGTTATTGACTTTGTTATATCAGCTGACATACGACCACAGAAGAGGGCAGCTGAGCTATCAGCTGATCATCCCCTGGTGGTGAGTTGGATCAAGTAGCAGGGGAGGATACCAGACAGATCCAGCAATCCCTCTCAATAGTGAAGACTTGTTGCTTGGAACCTTTGGCTAAGGACTCTGTAAGGCTGGCTTTCAACTACCATCTTCAGCAGAGCTTCAACCACATTTGAGGAGTGGTGGGAGATATGGAAACTAGGGACTGTTTGAATGTGCAAATTTGAAGTCTGCTGTTGCTAGTTGTAGTGGTAATCCTTGAACATGTGCACCAGAGAAGGAGTCCTACAGGTCATGACTGACCTGGTCTGAACATTGGGGCTGTTGAACATCGGAGTAGCACCGTCTCCAATTTCGACGAGATCTGCGTTGACTAACTGGAAATCTGTAGGTATAGTCAAGTGGCAGAGGGAATAAGGTTTGGCTGCCTTTGGCAGATTATGCGGTCCTACTGTCCTCATTTAGCAGTTACCTACAGCTTACCCTGGAGCAGTTTGTCACTGAATGTGAAGTGGCCAATATGAGAATCAGTCCCTCTAAGCCTGAAGCCATGACTCCCAACTATGCAAGACTGGAGTATCTGATTTGAGTCATCAAGAAAAGTCTACCCAAAATGGAGGAGTTTAAGTACCTTGGGGTCTTGTTCATGAGTGACAGGAAAATAGAGTGGGTGGTTGAAGTAGAGACTGGAGTGGCATCTGCAATTATGTATTGTAGACGCCACTGTGACTGTACTGTTCCATTGTGGTAAAGCGAGAGAAGACGTCAATTTACTGGTCTGTCTTTGTTTGAACCCTCACTCTCACCTAAGTCATGTTGTGAACAATAAATGAAAGGAGGAGATCGTGAACACATGTGGCTGGGATGAGTTTCCTCTGCAGGGTGGTTGTGTCCAGCCTGAGGGGTGGGGTGAGGAGCTCACACATCCAGGAGAGGCTCAAAGTGGAGTTGCTGTTCCTCTGCATGTCTATATGGGGGCAATGCCAGGGCATGCTGTAGAGATAATATTTCGCAGCTGGCAGGGTGAGGGCTGTCTGGGCTTGTCTTCCGAGACTGCTGCCCGCACAACCTGGACCCTGATCCGCATAAAGAATATTATTTTGGTAAATCAGTCAAATTCAGTTTGATTTTCATCTCCCTCTTGGACTCATGACTTCAATCACTGGTTTCACCTTTAAACTTCTTAAGATATTTCAACGTTCACCCTAACCCTAACCTCACTCTGGCTGAGAGTTTGTCACATTGATGGTCTTACTGAGATGTAACTCTCATCAAGCTCACACCAGGTCTTTAACACTCTGCAAACAAGTTTCAGGCACGCACCCGGGGCTTGTCATCTGCAAGTGAAACCGTAGCCTCCACGTTGATCTTGTTTTATAAATGTGACATTCTCATATTCTAAGACATAAGACTCCTGTACAATATGCACTGGGCAGTGTGTTGGCCTTTAATCCAGTGACTCTGTGAAGCTTGTGATCCTCTATTATCGCTGGCATTTCATACTCCACTCAAAGACACCATGTTTTGGATGCTCTCACTTTTCCTAGTTTCCACTGAGGCACGATGGGCAGGCCAAAAAAAAAGCTGCCCTAACCCACCTCTCCGTTATCACTGTGCCAGTGCTCACATACAGTATGTTCTGTAATCAGAGTGATTACTGGCAGTGATGTTGGCATCACCCAACTCCTCTTGTTGAGAGGGGTTAGGACCTCTTAGTCCTATATATGCAAATCATATTATCCCATGACTTGTGTATTAACTCTATTTGCCACTTTATCCACTGATTTGGATTATTATAATTTAAAGACAACATGATATACTAAATCCTAATCACTTTTGTCCAAGTGCTTTAAATATACAGGATTTCATCTTAAAGGCACTGATACAACCTCATGTAGTCCTGCATGACCCTGGTGTATATATCAAGCTTCCATTACATTGAGCACTTATCTTATCTTATTACATTAGGCTTTAATGACAGCTTGTGATATATACTAGGGTCATATACAACTACTTGGCGTTCTATTAGTGCCTCCTTGCACTTAGATGAAAGTGATTATCATTTAGTTCGATGTCACATCAGACACTGAGAGTGGACCTCCGTATTGAATTTGTTGGCTGTCATGCTGCATGGCAATGTATAGACATGGCACCTGTTCAATTCAAAGTACTTTAATTGGCCTTGTGGGGGCAATACAAGGAATGAATCAGAAAGATACTGAGTGGCAATATTTCTTCAAGGTGCAAACTTGCAAATATAAAGTGAATTGGTTGTGAATGCAGCAGCAAGGTTAGTGGAAAACTTTCAAAAGAAGGGATGTCTATAAATATTATGAAAAAAGAACCAAAATGTGTTAGATGCGTGGGCAGAATTAACAAAAGGGTTGTGAGGTAGATTGGATAATTCACATTTCTACTAACATGGTCCAAGAAGAGACTAAAAGAATCTGCCAGTGACAGCCTTTGTAAAGGGGTTATATGTTGTGAAAATAGATTTATCTCAAGTTTTTCAGAACCTGGCATCAGTTCATTTAATTATTCACTTTTACGCTGCTTTCATATGAGCATCAAACTTGCTCTAATGCTGAGGATGTACAAACTCCTGTGAATATGCCTGAACAATTGTGGATTTTGAACTATTGATTTGAGCAGTCCAATCGTCCATGGATCAATCTAAAGAATCCAAATCATTCTGTATTCCTGCTAACGTTTCCAGTTTTATAGCGGATCTCAGAGACCCATGTGCCTTCAACAGGTGCAGCCGAGCAACCTGCAACCAATCATCTATAAATAATCTTTTTACTGCCAGTGACTTGCAATTTCTTTCCGTAACAGTGACTTGAAGCTGTAAAAGGTGTGCAGTCATGTTTTGACACAAACACATGCATGTGGCTGCAGACAATGATGAAGTAGTCTGGGATACTTGAGACGGGACAGGGAATTCCACCAGCTTCTAAATAGAGACCAGTACATAACTGGGAGGGAGGTGGTCGGGGTTACATTTTTCAGCAGGATGTTCTGATCTGCTGCCAGAAGTAGAAGTTACATTTGACCCAGGCTTGCAGGCTGCTGTCACAGCACTGCCACACAATGGAGGAATAAACAGTGCATTGGAAGATGCAGTTTTCATTTTTATTTCACGTTTAGCTGCTGTAAAATAGAACTTCTTAGTATGTAAAAATAGCAGGCTCAAAACAAAGATACATTTCCTTCAGTCTGCAGAATACAGTTCAACAACACCAGCAGGTTTAAAACATTCATTTACATACAAAACCAGTGTATAAGACTGTACTGGATGATACACAGTATACACTATTAGCTGCTCAATGTCTATTCATGATACATGAATGATACTACTGAATAAGTATGTAGGTTTAACCTACTTGATTGTCACCAAATACAAATGGTGGCATTACAAATAAAGCAAACAGGAGAGTAGAATGACTGACCAAAATTTTTTTTGGGGGGGGGCAGACAAGTCTTGTATGAACACATGGGCGCACCTGAAGCAGTAGAAATATAATGCTCATTTTGGCGTTTTAAGCATTTTATGTGTGATTTACAGTAATCCAAACCACAACAAGAGATGGTTACAAATATAGCAAAAATATTTGTAGCTGGCACAGAGATTGTTTGTATTCATTTTGCAACTGTTTGGAAAGTGCAAACATCTTCCCTCCATCAGAGCTGTTTCCATTCATGGCACCTTGTTTCATGTAAACAGTCACGTTTTGGTCCATGAGCTGGCCAGTCGATCTCCAACTGCACAGTACATAATGCTCTGGAAACAAAAATCTGAGGAGAGACTCTGTGGGGGAGATTCATTCACTTTATATATCAAAGTATCATTTTCCCTTTGGAGCTGCACAATCCCTTGGGATTATTCTTCTTCTCAGCTTCTTGCAGTTTCACATAATACTACTTGAAGTATGATCACCCAGTCTTTTCTCTTTGGCTCTCATGTGAACTCCAGAATTTATTTAAAAGTCAGTCTCTTATCTCGCACTCAAAACGGAAGCGTGTCCATGAAGATTTTGTCCACAATGGGTGGAGGGGGAACAATATCTTCTAATTTCAGGTAAAAGATACGCTGGAGGCCTTGAGTGCACAGAGTCCTGAGCTCAGGCAGCTTCCCAAGGAGCCTGGACAAGTAATTGGGCCGCATAGAGTCAGAGCCACAGCCAGAAACGTGATCTTTCAGGCAGGTGATGAGCTGGTTCTGCAAGTCCTCCACACGTCCTGGTTCCTTAAGACCATGTCGGTCTGCAGAGGGAAAAAGGATACACATTAAGGTCAGACTGAGGCTCAGGCTTCATGTATTTTGCCTTCATAATCACACCGTTAAAGACTACAAACTACTGGAGTGGTCACGTATTTAAAGTAATCACTCCTTGTGCTTTTAAAGGAGCACAACTCAGAGTTGTACAGCGTGTGGACAACCACATAAGTGTTAAAGCTTACCCAGCTTTAAATGTGAATCTGGATCGTGGTTATGTTTAGTCTGCTGTGATATATCATATCTTCTCTGCACTGTATGGGCGATCGTGTTACATGTTGTCATACACCTGTTGTGCCAATCCCGTGTTGTGTAACCTACTTGCATTGTCCACATGCAAGCTGTTGCCCTTGCCAAGCAGTGCCTCGTATAAATGACTGTGATTTAAATTGTGGGGAAACTGTGAGCTTAATCCTGATAACTCCGACTGCTAAAATTAAATCGGAGGCAAACAGTGTTGAAGGAAGGCTAAAGCTCTTACCGGTGATTATGACCAAGGCTGTGAGACATGAAAAGGAGGAAACGTCGAGTTTCATGCGATGCAGGGCTTGAGAAAACTCCAAGATGGAGTCGATCCAGTCCCCGAAGCCTCGGACACACTGCGTTTTGTGAAGCACAGCCCCGTTGCAGAAGATGAGCTTGTCTGTTTCAGGATTGGAGCTTCAAAGAAAGAAGGAAAACATAGTTTATTGATTTCATCCAAAGCAGCTGTAATATGAGACAAAATTCCGCTGCAGCATCACCATGTGCGTCTCTGTTGTCTAACACTCACCGATACGCGAGACGCAAGATGAAGAGTTCAACAAAGGCGGATTCCAGCAGCAGCTCCTGATCATCCGAGCAGAAGTCAGTGAATCCTGGGATGTTCTTCGTCCACTTCCTGATGACTTCCATGGAGTCTGTGAGCAAGTCATAAAACCGCTTGATGTCACTCGCATCCTCTTTCTTGTCTGTTCGGACTTCTGCCTCGTCGTACTGAAACCGCAGAGAGCACAGAAGTTTGATCAGATGCTGACGCGTACCCACAGAGACCAAGAACCGAACTGGAAGTAGAGGAACTCTCTCTTACCTTGGAGTAATCCAGCTTCCCGATGCCGGGGTTGGAGTCGATGTGGGCCCTCACTAGCGAAGCGATCATGCTGACCGGAGACACGGACGCTGCCACATCCTGGACCACTTTAGGCTTGGATGGCAGGCGACCTCTCCGTCCTTTCAGGCTATCCGTTCTCACAACTGCAAAAAGAAACGATTACGCTTACCATCTTTCTCTCTGTCAAGGAATCACATTACGGCCTCCAGTCACCCAGGTGTTCCACTGTACTCACCTTCCCTGACCATGCCTACGGCGAGACACTTCTGAAAACGGCAAAATTGGCATCGATTCCGCCTCCTCTTATCCACAGGACAGTCCTTGTTGGCGAGGCAGACGTACTTGGAATTTTTTTGTACTGTACGCTGTGAAATAAAAAACAAGAGATGGCACCGATTAGATGACTTTTCCCCCTTGTATAATCAATATAGAATATAAATATAGAATACGTGTATCAGCCAGATCGTATTACCTTGAAAAAGCCTTTGCATCCCTCACAGGTGCGAACTCCATAGTGCTGACAGGAGGCGTTGTCCCCACACACAGCGCAGCAGCCCTCATTTCCACTGGGGCTTTTTAACTTGGGTGATAAGCTCCCATCCAGCTGGTCGGTGCCATCAAGGCTACGCGCTTGCTCCATCACCAAGGTCGGGAAGTTCAGTGCGGATGGGTGACTGTGGCTCAGAGCGAAGGGATCCTGCTCTTGTAGTTGCGGCTGACCCAAGTGAGACATATCCTCCGCAGACCCGGAGCCAAAGGTGAAGAACGACGGCGCGTGCGGCACTGAGGTCTCCTCAGCTGCCCAGTATCCTGGACTGGGTGAGTAGGGCCCGAAGGCCGAATCCCAGTTGGACGCATGCTGACCCTGGAACCCGGGGGTCGAAGGGGAGGAGGCCGACGCGGGGCTTCCGAAATAATCAGAGCCAGCCGGGGATGCAGCCTCGTCCGGGTAGCTCAGCGTGAAGGCTCCCGGGTAGCAACCATAAACCTGGAGGTCGTCCAGCTTGAAGGGGGTCTCCGGGGCGGATGATGGAGCTATGTAGGCTGGAGCTGCCGTGAACTGGCATGAGTAGGCGTCGAAGTCGCCGGCCTGGGTTCCCACCAGGGAGTTGATGCTGGGCAGGGATGGAGCAGAGGGGTGGTCCCGTGGGCTGCTCATGTCAACAGCCAGCCTGGAAATAAAGTCTGTGCTTTGAAGCTCTGAGCTGCCGAGGTTGATCTCGCAGGGAGACCCATGCTGGGGGTGGATGCAAGTCATGTCTGCAAGAAGGAAAACCACAGAGCTGTGAGAACCAAATAAGGTTTTACTACGATGCTGTATGTGCGCTGTTGAAACCATGATAAATTAAGCTGGTGGGGGCTTGTGGGGTAATAATGGGTGGCTGAGCCCTTATTTTGCCTTTCTGTCTACAGTATGGGACATTTTACAGAGATTGCTTTGCTACAAAATTTGCCAACAAACAATTTTCTTTAAGTTAAATCACATCTTATCTTTGCTCTGACCTCGGATAAATTGCAATTACGGGTGACAGAAACATTCCCAGGGTGTCAGGAAGCGAGGTCTTAGAGCGAGATCAACTGCATAGATATTAATAAGCATCCCTCATTTTACGAGAAAACCTCGAAAGAGCCCTGTTTGTCATACCAACGGTCTTAAATCATCTGATAATATGTCACTATGTTGTAAATACGGTCACATGGCTGGCAGGTGCAGCGCAGGGTTTTAACTTTCAGATAGGGGAGGCGCATTAGGCACCTGTGGAAGACCCCAGGCAGACCCAGCTCCTACTCTTTAACGCCCACTTTAATTGATACATGTATACCATATTGATGCAGAACATGAAAAACTTTATATGTAATCTCCACTCATCCTCCACTCAGAGCCAAATGAGTTTGCCCATAAGTTACCGCATTTATAAAGAAGGATATTTCCGCGTTCTGCGGGACTGAATTAGAGAAGAAACTCATGGATGCGACAAATAAAATAAACATCTCTTACCTGTCTGGGCCGTCTACAAGTGCTTTGAATTGCCTGTACTCCGCAAACAACCTTCAGTCATCTCCAGCGTCTCCCAGCTGAGGACTAGTCCCTCCACTGACACACAGATGTCGCTTTTATACACTGGCTGCAAACTCTACCCATGACGCCAAAGCAGGCTCGTATGCAGGTTCCGCGGTGGGCGGGGAGATTTCCATGAGCCGACCAATCAGAGCGCGCGTTCAGGAGAATAGACGCCGGATGACGCACTCCGGCATTCCGTTGACGTACATACAGCGAAGAACCACAGCATTGTCCTCCACACACACACTCACACACTCACACACACGCTCGCTCTCACACGCGCGTTCACAGTCAAATTGAACTACATTAAGCTCAATAACTTGAAACTGTGAAATTGTGATGTAGTTGTTGTTGATATTCGTGTGAGATTACTGGACTTCCAACAAGCGTTGTCTGTTTTGTTGCTTTTATCTGCTGATGAAGTGGAAACATATGATTTTATAAACAGGAAGTCAGTTTCTTCGAGGTTTTTTTTCTTCTTCTATTTTTTGTAGGAAAAAGTTTTTTTCTCTCTGTGTTGGTGAAGAAGAGAGAGAGATAGGTTACATTTCAAAAAAGTCAGAGATGGAGGAGACAACAGAGATAGCAGTACCTGCTCTCTACAGAGGCATGGCTCCAGGGGATTCCAAAAAATTGCTTTATGTTATCTTTTTTTTCATGCTCATTCATTTGAAAATATTGTGAGAAATGCACCAGCACTCAAAAGATGGTGTCTGTGCTGAATTCTAGCTATAGTGCCTTTATCATTTCAGTATTTCTGTACCTCTCGGGGCATCTTAGCAGAGAGACACACTGCACAAAGGTAGGCTGGAAGATTAAAAGGTGATCAGCAGGTTAGGACCCACTGACCATCCACAGGGTCTGGACATACCAGAATCCAATCAAATCTAATTCTATCCAATTACTGTCCTCTATCATAGTAATGAGCTTTCTAATGCCTAGAGCAATGTATTAAGTGCAAACCCAAGGTCAGCAGAGGGTAATATCTCCAATAGTCCCTCTTTCAGGAGAAACAGAGCAGTAAGAAACAACAACAAACCTGGCTGAGATATTCTTACCACACACCTTTATTTTCATGTACATTCTCTTATCGGGCTTCTGTAGAGTACCAGGCCTCTTGCACACACGTCCTCTATTTATTTTAAGCTGCTGCCATCAGAGATGCTCTTTAGATTGGATGTATGTAAAACAAAAACAAGGAAGTTCTGATATTGCACCTTTTTTTAAAACATGTTATATCCCTTTAAATGTTTTAGATATTGTTAATCAGGTCCCGGCATGATTATTTTTTGTGCATGGAAACTCTTCATGGTTCAACTGTTAGAATATTTTTTATGGGTAGATAAATCATCTGCCTCTATTTGTGTTAGCAGGCTCACTTGACCTGCATTGCCCCATGAGAGACTAATAAAATATTCTGAATTGAATTCTCTTTCCATCTGGAGTTTTGTTTTCTCGCTAATGATGTGCTCGCTGCCCCTGAATGTCATTCATAACACCATGGTGGCCTCATGGGAGTCAGAGCTCTTCACAATCTGGCGCAACAGAGAAAACAGGCCACACTGACTCTCCCTCTCTCTCCTCTCTCTCTCTCTCTAACACACACACACACACAGCTGAAAATGTGTTACAAAATTGATGAATGTTTTAATAAAGCAAATGTTGAGAGCAGCCCAGCAGCCCTCGCTCTCGCTGTCTGCTCAACGTAAGAGAGCTGCATGGGTGCCATCAGCGGCCAGACTGAATTCTTGGACGGTACACAGTTTTGGCTCGAGAAACGCTGGTGGCAGTCTGTGGTGCAAACTAATCACCCTTCCAGCGAAGTTTTTTTTTCTTTCTTTCTTTCTTTCTTTCTTCTTCTTTCTTTTATTTTCCTGTCAATGACTGGGCATCTGTGATGTCATGCCAGCGCTGCCTGGGTCTTCCTGAGGCACTGCAACTGATGTCACTGGTTATCTGATATGGTTTATCGCACACAGGGCACATTCTGTGACATCAACGAGATCCCCTCGGGCAAAGATTCTGATGAAAGAGAACAACCTCAAGCTATGCGCTTGAAGGACAACCGTGTTGTCGGGTGGTAGCCCTAACCACGCAGAACCCGTCTGGGGGTGCAGACGTTAGCGATGCTACGTGCACAAAGTGTGGCCTTTACGAACAACTGTTCACACACAGACACACATGCACACACGTGCTAGTTATGTATTATCACGTGTGTAGCCGGAGCTACGCCCACCACCTGTTGCTCCTCCACGGTGCTATTTTTGAGTCGAGGAGATGTTTGTCATTGTGGAGAAATCCTCTAGTTGTCCAGGCCGGACACGGCTGTACGCCGTCCCTGGCGAGACTTTGCCGACTTAACATCTCATTGAGAGTCCTCCAGCGACCAGGGGATCTGTGGGGAATCCATGGGGGGGGGGGGGGGGGGGGGGGGGGGGGGGGTTGAGCATTGTGCTGGCACTGATAACAGCGTTTTCATCAGATAGACCGGATTAGAGCTCAGTGTTTCCGCCTGTAAAAAAAAAACAAAAACGTAGTTGTAATCAGTTAGTACTTTGCATAAAGATGCAAATGAGGCGGAGATGATCGTATCTGTCGTGCTTTGCATCTTTTCCCCAAACTTTAGAGGATTCCACTGCGCAGACACACACACACACATACACACACACACACACTATTATTACCTCAAGTCTTTATGACTGTTAATAGAGATGAAGTTGTTTTATTGAGTGAGATCATTTACTTCATAGCAGCTGCAGTTGTTTTGATTAGACGGTATAATACCGGGTATCATCAAATAGATTCTGCTAATTATCCATCCGTTATCTTATCTGCTTTGCACCCAATGGTGTCACGGGGTTCTGCTGGAGCCTCTCTCCATCATAGATCAGGAAAAGGCAAGGAACACACCCTGGACAGATGGCCAGTCCATCACAGGCCAGAGGCATTCACTCGCACTCTCCCTAAGGACCATTTAGAGTCTCCAGTCAACCTAAATACATGTTTTGGACTGTAGGAGGAAACTGTAGTACCCGCAGAAAACCAACTCCACACAGAAAGGCCTTGGATTCGCCTGGTAATTGAAGCCGGAACCTTCTGGCCAAGGTGACAGCTCTATCCATCAATCCGTGCCATCTCTGCTAATTATGACACTCAATATCTCTCCTATAAGGTTTGTGAAATGATGCAGTGAAAATAATGTCTGGGATGATGATAAAAACATTAGAATAAGATGTGTGTGGGGGGGGTTCCACCTAATCAAAGTCATTCCTTTCTTCAGCATCCCACATACCTCTGGAGCTCACAGACTGGGAGTTCAGCAACACCTGCCCTGTTGCTTTATCAACAACAGGACTGTTTTAGGACTGCAGATAAATAAGTGCCTGACACAGCTCAAATTCGGCACCCAAAATATCAGCTTCACCAAGTACGTGTAACATTGGGGACCTTAATGCGAGGTGATCAGGTTCAGACCTTGTGCCCACCAGATTCTTCGTGCTAAGCAGTCACATTGATGATTTTATGAGGTGCATGGAGATCGGATTGTTTGGAACCCTGCAACACGATATGAAGTCATATTTATGTACGTGTCTGAATCTATACTTCCTACGTGTGTGCACTCAATCTAACATTCATTATTTATATAGTTGGTCTAACAGACCAAAGGTCATGAAATATACAAATACCTGAATGATGGAATGCTATGCAATGACACAGACTTATGTTCAATGCCTACTTTCTTGGAGAGTTCTGTTTGAGTGAGAACTAGTCAAGTCAATTCAGCGGCGTGTGTTGGAGCTATACTTTGTGGTGGTGTTGCATCATGACAGCGATGTTGCATCAGAACCAGTTAAGTCGATCGGATTCGTCCTCTGGGGATCGCGAACATGGCAGAAACGGTCGATGAGATATTTCAGCCCAGTCTCATTCCCGCAATGTGAAACACTTTTAATAATAATCTTTTTACACAGCTCCTCGGTTCCTCATACAGATGCCGGTGCACGTCAGGCGTCTGTTTGAAAGACACGAGATTTCCGACTAATTTAAACCTCTACATGCTGATATGTGGCCCCAAACCTTGACCCCGAACTCTAAAGCATCCAGAGCTGAAACCTTTCTAACCTATAACACACTGGTCATACTTCACAACATTATTCACATTTTAGAAAGGCCTTCTGACACAATCAATGCCTGGCCTGCTTGGGCAGAATGCCAAACCCTAAATTTTATCTATCTCTACTCAGGTGTGGGTGCACGTCCATATGCGACATTCATTCATGCATTGGGCAGCCTAGCGTGGATACTGGCTGCCTTGTGGGCACAGATATGTGAACGGCCACAATGGAGCTGTCTGACCGCTGGTGTCGACAGGGAGTTTGTTCGGCGCAGTTAACACCCAACCCTTCACACAGCCCAGCAATGTGATATCACACAATAGTCCACAAGGGTGTCCTGTCATTTCTGCTGAATGTTTCACTCTCCCGTTGTCCGTCCATCCACTTATCTTACCCTATTTGTACCTCATTGGTGTCTTGAGGTCACATGGGGTCAAAGCAGGGAATTCACACTGGACAGGTCACCAGAGGCCTCTTGTTGTCTGGTTTCTTTATTTCTGCCATGTTTGTTTGTACTTCCTAGCTAATTTTGACATGTGGGTTATGCAGGCCTTGGTGCCACAGAAGAAACACAAAACAACCGTCTCTGTGAACTTTATTCAGTTAAATGATTGAATTCCTTTGAATCGGTATGTGTTTGTGTGACTGCCTGGGATATGTGGGATGAGTTGTGCACATGATGACCTTGTTAATCTATTTAAGATGCAGAGGGATGACACTGTTTTTTATTCTTGCATGTGGATTGATATTTCAGTCTGGATTGAAAGGGAACATTGAGTGACCAGTCAGCACAGAGACACTCCACCAATGTAGCCAAAGCAGGTGCGGTCAGTATCACTGACTAACATGAAATGAGCCATAGAAAATCTCATACTGTAGTGGTTCTGTTGGGCTGTATCTAATGACTGTAGAGGCCGGTTTAGTTCTGTTTACACTTTGATATGTCACAGCTTTGCATTTCCGCAGTATCAGTGCTTGGCGCTCATATCAAGAGAAATGGTAGTCAGGCAGTTTCCGAGAGGGGAGATTTTAATTGAAAATTTTGTAATAATAGCTCAGGAAATTATCTCATCCATCAAACAAATCTCCCCATGTCTCTACAGGCTGCCTCAGCTGTTGGTTCTTCACACATAGAAACCAAACAACACGCAGGGACTCAATCACCCTGTCACTTATATTGCCAAATGGTGCAACGAGAGGAAAGTAGTGCATACGTATGCAGTAGCATGCATTGTATGAATAATTCCGAAAAACAAGAATGACAAACACTACTTTGTTTTCAAGGTTTAAGTATATTGAAATCTGCAGTTTGATGTGGGTCGAAGAAAGTAAACCTGGCACCGGATCATATTGCTGTTGCAAATAAACCTGGGTCAGCAAATGTGTCACACAAAAAAGCAGTGTAAGACATAAGCAAAGAGGGAGAGAAATTATTTATATTGTTGTCTTGGACCTAGAAATGCAGTTGTGTTTTCAAAAAGTCTTGAAATATGTTTCTCCATATCAGTGAATTCTTGTCATTCCTCTCTTCACAGTTTGTACTGGTAAGCATAAACATGATGACACATGAAAAATACTTCAACAAAATTTCTATTTTTAAAACAAGCGAGACAAGCGAAAGCAGGTTTGTACGTAGTGTCAACGCCTTGTCACGACTGTGCGGCCTACAATACCACAACATGGAATATGTTGCGAATAAAGGAGAATACGCTGGACTGGAAATAGGCATATTTGGAGAAGTGACGAAAACATGACTGGGCCTCCTCATGACTCTTCCTCTTTTTCGTTTGACCGAACACGTGAGACACTTTGCGACTGCTCCCACGTTCCTCCACAGGGCTCAAGTCCCCACTGTCATTATCAAGTTCCACTGTCCTTATCGAGTTCCACTTTCCACTTTCAGGGTCGGACATCACACATAAAAGGCATCTCGTGTTTTACACATAGATCACGTAAATTAAATCCTCCTCCCTGCTGCACGCCCTCCTAAAGTTTTTGCATGCCTTTTTGTTTCCATTCATTATTGCGTGTTAAATAAATGGTGCCTAACTTGACAAACCGAGTCATCAGAGTCAAACTGGCACTGGCAAATGGCGTGACTGAAGCCTGTGAGACAATTTATTATCAGGCACTTGGGATCGGGAGCAGGAGACGTCTTGTCCTTTATGTCTGTGAGCACTTCAGACTTCTCAACTTTTGCTGATGTTTGCACAGAGGGCAGGATGTGTCACATGCTGTTCATACTCCATCTGGTGGTGCGCTACGGGAGTAAGTTCAGAAGGTTAACATATTTTCTTCGTGAGCTTGACCTCTCCTTGGCAGCAAAAGTAGGCTGAGGTTTCACCGGAGACGGCTGGGAGAAACCTTGAAAAGTTGCCTCATGCTGGTTGGCGCAAACAGTAGAAAGCAACCTGAGACCGATAGTTCACTCTTCACTCTTCTTCTGTAGGATGAGATGAAAAACTGTGAAAAAGTTACTGATCGATGGATGGGTCGTATTGAACTATATTCCTGCAAGGGCCAATACCATGAGAGCCTTTGTAGATGGAGTTTGTGCGTTTTCCCACCCATCTGTGTCAGGCACTCAAACAAAATCATGCATGTTCAAGCCGACTGGAGACTCTAAATTGGTGTGAAGGTGAGAGTGAATGGTGTGGATTGCTTGTGATGGACTGGCAACCGGTCCAGGGTGTTTTCCCAGTCTGGACTGTGTGCTGGGAGAGGCTCCAGCAGACCCTCATACTACTGGGCACAAACTGACTGGCTCATGTCCCTGAAATATAAAAATTATCCAGATGAGGCCCCTATTTTAAGTGAGTTGGGAGAGTCTCCCATAATCTCCCATAATGTCTCTCAGAAAAATAAGATTGCTTTAGTTCATTTTATTGTCAAGGGGTGTCGATAGAGGATCAGTCATCCCACGTTGATCAGCGATCACTGAAAAATAGAGCTAAAAGATCTGCTTCACAATTTGTAGTCTTTCGTTGGTCGTTTCTCCCATCTCCTACCTATGAGCTGTTTTGATCTGTGTACTCGAAACCCATTTGTCAGCAACATGTCTCTGGCACTCGTTGAAACTGGGGGCTTGGACCCTGACCAGGTTTTGAGGCTTGCAGCTTCTCCTTTCATTCTATGTATTTATAACATTCACTAATCATTGATCTGGTAAGGGACAGTGCCCAAAATGTTCCTGGACAGCTTCGGTCCACAGCATGAAAGCCGAGACTGTGTGAAGGAACCAGATCAGGTGTCGGGTGTGATATAATCAGATATAAATCATCTCTGTATCTGGGATGGTGGACAGCTTTAGGCTCCAAATTTAGCAGCTGCTAACAGCTTGATAGCGCACTCATTAACTTGCCGGGCGAGTGTTGACTCTCAGGTTGAGGCTGAAGTTCAGCTGCAGGATTGTGAGAATCTGATGAAGGTAATTCACAGGTTATTGAGTCACTGGTGTCAATGCCGCTGGCTGCGGGTTTTCTCCAACACTTCACAGCTTTACATTTGTTTATACTTTTGAAACCTGAGCCCGACTCAGATGTTGGATCAATACGTCAGCAAACGGACACACGTTCAAGTGCAAAGCCTTAATTTCTAGTTATTAACTAATTACAGCCTGTTCCAGGGGGATGATAATCTTTTCTGTTGATCCAAAATCCCTTTTATGACATTGTTTGCAAGGTGGGAGGGAATATACAGGGGGACAGATGCCTGACTGACACCTGTGTTAGGGATGCACTCTGGCATGTTTTTTTTAGATGAGACTGGGAGAAATGGACATGGATGGAGCTGTTGAAAAGTGGCCCAGTTACCCAAATGTCAGGTGTAACTGTGAATATATCATGACAAATCTTATTTTTCATTATTGTGCCTTATTCATAGCGCCTTGTGTGCAATGGCACACATTATATACAGTTGACCCAATCAAAAAGACCTTCAAAAATCTAATTCAATGTAGATAGTGTCAAAAGATATTTCAAAAAAAGTGTGCTCGCATCTTCTGAAGTCTATGGTTAACCAGCAGGGTTGCTGTGATGCTGTGTGTAATAACTGTACTCCCCCTGACTGACCACTAAAGGGCAGCATCATCGCATTACTGATCTCCCACTCAGGCTCAATAAGTAAGTCAACAGTCATTTGGTTTGGCTGGATAACCACCAGCTGTACAACTGATCGACTATATCCTTTAAATTACGACCAAACAGGTTGAGTAGGAACACATTTTTACAGATATGTGTGGGTGACACAGGACCATTGCTGCAGATGTGATACGAAGAAGGATTTGTCGCCTCGCAAATATATGGAAAAAAGAGAGAAGAAGATGAAAACTTTGAAAGCTAAATCCATCCATTTGTTAACCTGCTTCATAGTTAAACAGGTATCCAGTCCATCACAGGACACTCACATTCACCACTCACACTCAAACTGACATCTTGGAGCAATTTAGAGTCTCCAAACAGATTCGACATGCGTGAAAACTCGGGCCCAAACTAAAAAGAAAATATATTATGCGAAGCTCAAATTAAGAGGACAGACATTGTTTATCTATGTGCCAGCTGTTACAAACTGGCATTAAAATACCAAAGTCACAGAACAGCCCACAGCTTGGTCCAACACGTGAACATTCAGTGTAAATCCAGTGTGAGAGAGTGATTGTATTGTAGTTTATTCCACAGAGGGACTGATAATAATAATCTTGGAATGTGGATGTGTTAGCCTCGTTTACACATTACTGGAAAACACCAAAAGATTGAGAGTGATTATAGCTGATGTGCCCACGCTGCCGTCAGAGTTGGGTAATATCTTTCCGTCTAGATTACATTAAGTGTAACGTGACGCAAGGGCCCGGCTGCGCTGTCACCACACACGTTTCCTCACAGCCCAGCTGGAACAATGGCCCCGTCTTCCTACCCCTCTGTCTCTGTCCACTGGGAGGACAGAAACTTTTCTGTCCTCGTCCGTTTGTAGGTCACAAGAATGTCCCCCCCTTTGAGCCTTCCCACTCACATTCCTGCCACACGGACTGCCCACAGACCCCAGGCCTCACACACACACACACACACACACACACACACACACACACACACACACACAGACAGACACACACTGGTGTGTGAACCAGCACTGGTAGTGCTGACTGGGAGAGACCTGCTGATGTCACTGTCAAACAGTGGGCAGCACTTTACTCTGCACAGTGTCCACTGAATAGTGAAGAGGGGATTATTCATGTTTTGGGATAGAGTTTAGTTCGCTTTTCTCTGCGAAAATGACAATTTCCTTCTCACACAGATCACCTATAAACAAGAAAAAGCCTAAACTGTACTGTAGAAAGTCTGCCGAAGAGAAACTAAGGCACATAAGGCGCTAAGGGCTGGAAACGAGTAAAAAGCCTCTGATGCACACAGTTTTATTCGCTTTTTTTGGGACTATCTTTTCATGATATACTGGATCACTTTACTTTTTTTTAATCCTCCAACAATTCTGTAAATGAAACCATCTGAGCAATTTCCTGGGGAAATGTCTTTTTTTTTGGTGGATCTGCATAACTCATGACATCTGAAACCGGGTCAATAGCAGAGACGCGTCCAAGTCGTCGTGCTTTCTCGAGGGTGGGGCCAGCTGTGAAACACAATGGGAATCACTGGTCTCACAGCGAGCCATTGTATTTGATAAGAGTGTTATTCCTATGAAGAGGTCTGAAAAAAATCAGATGGCCTCGCACTAACCTTGCTGCTGCATTCACATCCACTGCCCTTAATATCTAATGCATATTGTATACACTCCCAGTATCTTAGATTCATCTTATGTTCTTTTTTATGGAATTTAATTGGAATTAGATTCAATAAATCATCATAATATTGAGATAAAGTGCAAGTAACTCAAAATGTGATGTGAGCAGATGCAAATAAATGGGACTGAATAGACTGGGTGACTTTTCACCACTGGAGGAATGACGCCATCGAGACTGTGAGGATGTGTCTTGACCTCCTCTGCCTGTCTTCACACCTCGGCCTCCGTCTGGCTCTCTGGGGACGTCGTCGCGCTCGCGCTCGCTGCCGCCGCTCTCTCCGGGCCGAGGCGTGGACGAGCAGGGGAATGTTTTTTTATAGGCCCGGCAGGAAAACAGTCAGGAAGCATTACATGAGGCCCCAAAACACTCGGCCAAGCCACGAGGCAAGAACAGCCCGCCCCCCCCCCTCAACGCCCGGCGACGCCTCACAGGCCTGTACGGCCGATGCTGCTGTTGCTTTTTTGTTTTGATTCCTGTCCAGGTCCGGGACAGTCGCCATCTGTGACTCACACGTTTTGGCTCTTGGCTGACTTTCATCCAAAGCTTCTCTTTTTTTTTTTTTCTTCTTCTTCTTCAATGAATTTCCTCTTGTTTTTCCAGATACAGTCCGTGGATGAAATAGCGGTGTTATTGTCTCAAAGTTTCCTGGACCTGTTCAAGGTCAGGAGCCAGTTGTTTAGGAGTGACCACGGGGACTTTAGAAAGAGTTTGTGTTTGTGCTCACCGGGGGTTGATTGCACCGATGCGAGTGAAATCCCCGAACAATACAAAGCCAGGCTTGTCACTATTAAAGAGGGATCGAAAGAACTTGTAGAGGGTGGAAAAGAAATGTCAGCTGTTGCAACCACAGCTGCCATTCAGCTGGAAATGGATAATGGTGTTGCCCAAATGTGCTTATGTTTGGTCCCTCTTCAAATCACTGAGCGCTCCCCAGTCTCATCTGCATGCAGAGCACGGCCCTGACGCTGAATTCAAGCCAGTGACTAAACTGAGCACACAACAAACGATGAAGGAGTGACGCATGTGAAAGTTACACATCTATTTTGTTTTCCCTTTTTGAATCTGTCAAATGACTTAACCTCTGATATGATTGGATTTACCGAGGCGGAGACAAAGGGGCATGTTGTGAGCCGTCATCTAGCAATCATGGGATCTCGGACAAACTGGAATAAAAAAAAAAAAAACAAGAAGAGAAAACGGCAGTGGAGAAACTACATAGTGATTAGACGTGCAAACTTCCTCCCTCCTCGCCCCTCCCATGTTTAAAAATACGTTTCGACAGGTTAAGCATGATATCACGTCTTTTGGAGCGTGTCGTTTCACAGTCGTCATCTGCCTTCCCCCTCAATAAAAAAAGAAGCGTCTCAATATGAAATGTGCTCGTTGGCCATCATCACCACAGATGAGTCACTTCTATCTTCTTGTCGTGTGTGTGAAAGACTTTGAGGTAGAGAGGGTGAGTGTGGGCAGAGGGTGAGAAATCGAGAGACGTAAGGACAAAAAAAGTAGCGTCAGCCAAAAGCACCTGTCTGTCTAGATGTTAGCCTCACTCAGGCTGACAGTCATGACAGGCCGCAGCCGGCCTGCATCAGTTTCATGATGTCTCAGCTCAGACCTGACGGCGTCATAGGTCAGCGTCTGACAAAACAAAATGTCACATTCCTGGGACAGAGAGTTACAGCTAATTGCAATCATTAAACTTTCTTGGAACATGTCACAGTATCTATGAGCTGCATCCTCTGTGTTTTCCTGAAGCTGGCTCTTAAAAAAAAAAAAGAGAGAGAGAGCAAAAATCCCGGTGAGTCAACATCCTCCTTCTCTCTCTCTCCTCTTGGACAAACATCGCAGCTTACAGCATTCCTGGAGCCCAGAGCTTCCAGCTCTTAGGCGGCCATGCTGCTTTCATTTGCTGTGGCGTGGTGGGAGATGAGGACAACGTGCTGTACTCTGTCGTGCTGCTCAGTTGGGTTCAGGGCTGCGGTCGTA
Source organism: Karalla daura (assembly GCA_029224185.1). Taxonomy (NCBI): domain Eukaryota; kingdom Metazoa; phylum Chordata; class Actinopteri; order Chaetodontiformes; family Leiognathidae; genus Karalla; species Karalla daura. Next base: position 12,340,977 of record CM055193.1, on the reverse strand, counting down.
TTTGTCTTGTGGAAAAAAAAAAAAAAACAGAAACGAGAAAGAAAAGGAGAGGACGTCAGAACAGGCTGATCCCCACCACTTCCTGTCTATGGAGACAGGAACACGTTACTGTCGCCTCTCTCTCTCTCTCTCTCTCTCTCTCTCTGTGTCTCTCTCTCTCTCTCTCACAACTCAAATGGATGTCTGCAGGTCTGCACGTCACCGTGGCCTCCGTTCGATTGATAGGGAGATATCTGCAGCAGCAAATAAAAACTATGTGAAATGCGTTACCGCTGCAGTTTCTGGGAAAAGGTTTCACGCCGCAGCCACACGGTGATCAGAGATATAACCCCATGACACTTCCTGCCATTGTATTAGAGGACTTTCTCTGTCGATGTCTGCACGTTTTGCCCTCACACTCGCAGCTATCAGAGGTCTCATAGAACAGTGTGTCAGTCTCCTTTTTCAATATACTTGCTGCTGATTCAGATTTTATATTAGTTATTATATTAGTTATTGATATGTATGATCGTAGATAAGGCTACCAAAGACGAGGTCTAAGTAAAAGCTCAAGTCAAAACCATTCAGATCATATTATTTATGTTTTAGGAGATAATGCAGTGCCGGAAAAAGGTTGCTGAGCTCAGACGTTAAACAAGGGACATAAAGTCAGCGAGTCAGCACAAAGCCTACGTGTTGTTGCCACTTTGGCATGAAAGGATGCCAGATCCATGCAGAGGCAGACTGTAATATTTCCACACCAAAAATTGGACTGTGCAACTTGCTTGTGAAATAGCATTTTTTTAATTTACTTTTTTCATCTTGTTAACAAATTCTCTAGAGAACAGAATAAATTCTCGATTAGAATTGAATAAAATAGAATAAAAAAGATCCTGTACGTATAATAAAGTTGCAGGAGCTGGTCCCAACGTACAGACGAGGACAGATAATGTGCGTTTGCCTGGCAAACAGCATTCATACAATGAGATTGTTGCGTAACGATGGTTGGCACACACACCATGTGCTGGGGTGGGCTGGGCAGTGGAAGCAGTGACAGGTGGTTCCTTATCTGACGTTGTGTACTCACACATCATAAAACCATGAAAAAGAGGAACTTGTTAATAACGCAACGTTCACTCCGAGGTCTGTTGCACACCACCTGCGCAGGATGGTGTGTGGGTGACGTTCCTCACATCCGGACCCACCTTAGACACCTCCGAATCAAGACAATTTACAAGACGGAGTCAAGACTCAGACCTGCAGACCTTCAGATTAACTCCAGATCTGTGGCCTTGGACACTTAAGTCAACCATACGTGTGTGTGGTATTAGGCCAATGATGCGCTCCTTCAGGAATGTTTTAACCCCAGACATATGAAAAACAGTATCAGACAGCAGCTAATTCATCCATTCACCCTCGGATTTAGACTGGGACAGCTGCTGCGTTTCCTGTGTTGGCATTGAAGCTAAACGGTCATGACTGTGTGACACATGAGCAGCAGGGGGAAATAAAAGCAGATTCAGTGACATAGATGTAACACCTGTCGCTCAGAGGAAAGAAATATATGAGCGTTTGTATGTACGTGTGTGTGTGTGAGGGGGCTGGGGGGGATGTGTGTGCGTGTAATGTGTGGGTGTGTGATGGGTTGGGCCGGTGAAGTCAGTTAAGGTCTTTGGCCACTTTGTAACTGGAGTCCAGCAGGAAGCGTTGCTATGGTAACCTATAATGGTGTCCATTAATTTGTGTGGACAGTCAAGCGTTGACTATACAAACAGTTAGATGCGTTTCCATTACCTCCAGGAATGCACTAAAACCTACAGCAAACCAAAAAATAAAAACATTAAACATTTGTTTTGGAAACCCCAAAAATTTGGAACAAAAAAACGCTCCAATACTACTAAAACTTATTTAGACGCTCAAAAGGTGGTTTTTCAGACGTGTTGATATCTTTTATATTATCTTTTCGATATATAAGTTTATTGCAAATTCGCATTTACGCGTTACTGAAGATGACGTAGAGGGTCACATGACCACCGTCCTCCAAACAAGATGACGCGGTACGAAGCGAGCGAGACTGAACTTTTTCTAAATCTAATTAATTAAATTATCTAACTAAACAGACTTTTAGCCATCCATCTTCTGGACTGAGATTTTACAGAAATTATCGGCTGTAGGGTGAACACCTCTACATGCCTGCCCGGCTACAGTAAGCACACAAGCACGTGCAAACACGCACGCACGCACGCACGCACGCACGCACACACACACAAACAAGGAAATGCCGAGAAGTACCCTTAAGACTCACATTAGGGTTCAGACTGTCCTGTAGCTTTTTCCCAGAAGTGTTAAACCAATATTTGTAATTTGATAATTGAATAAGAACTTTGACTTAATTATTCATTTTCTGAACCCTGTTGCTTTTCCAGTTTATCCAACATCATTCGCTTCAGAGACTGAGCACAGACGGACTGGAGTGCAGAAGAGGCCAATGAACCCTAACAGACATGACTGAAACCTCTAAAATCCCCACCCCATCCCAAAACCCCATAATGCAACTCGTCATCTGTCAAGGCAGGGCTGGGATGTCCTCCTCAGCCTTTTACTTGCTACTGAGGGAAGAAGGTCTGCAGTGGCTTCATGTGGGGACCTCTGGAGCTCTGAACACATCCTGCAGCATAAGTCGGGATGAACATGGCGGGATCATCAGGGTTATTGTCACAGACTCTGAAAGAGCCAAAGGAGTTCACAAACAACTGTTTTTACTGGCTGATCAATACTTGTAACAAATAAACACATATTGATGGGGAAAATGTGCAGAAAGTCCCTGAAACTACGAGTTCACGATATAGGATTTCAGGTGACTTGTAATCTTCGGTTCTGCTCATCTCACATTTCAATTGTACTCATCATTCTGTCATATCCAAAGGCCGTCACGTAAATTCCCAGAAATTACCGATGCAACAAGGTTGAATGACCGACTTGAATGACCGGTGAACCTGTGAGTTTTCTCCATGACAAGCAAAAGTCTGCAGTTTGCGTTTGTGAGAAAAACAGCTTCTTATCGTCATTTCGTTTCACCTTATTACTCAGCTCGGTTGCTTCATCGGGACTGCGTGGACGTCGTTTGATCTGATTTCACTGGCAAATAAACCTCACGCATCAGATCAGATCTCCATTTGACTGGAGCTCAGCTCCGACTGCTGCACGGACCTACAGTATAAGACGTTTGTTTCCAACGTACAGCCTCCCAGTCCCGCAACCCAGCATGAAATAAATAAAAAGAACAAGCAGAGCGTTTGCGGCCGCATCGCTCGTGATTGAGAAAAGATGTTTCCAGGGCCTTTAAAGCTTTCGTACGTAAGCCGGCGTGTTTTTTTTTATACATCTAAGTGAATCTTAATAATTACCACCTCGTGTTGAAAGGCGTTTGTGAAATCTGTCAGAGCCGTGCAGCTACTGGAAAACATTTTATAGACTGCATCGAGGGGTTGATAAAACACAACAGCAGCCTTGTATCTGACTGCGCAGCTTAGCCGTCCACGAGCACGCCGTTGAGTGGAAATTATGAGCAGCGGCTTCAAGGAAAGAGGGCGTTATAAAACCACAGACAGGCTATATGTGCTTCGAGGTATATCAGCCCTCTGCTGCTGCTGCTGCTGCTGCTGCTGCTGCTGCCTGTGAAGCAGGCACCGAATCTTCATCTCGCATTAAAATGCACGTTGTTTAATTTCCATTTACAGCAGCTGCTTCAACTTGCACTGCCCTATTTGACTCGTGTTGTTGAAGCAAAAGTGAGCGATTATATTTGGAGATTTCGACCGCAAGCTGGTTGCTAATTCACACCTATCACGTGTCACGTATGTGGGCAGGTAGGCGGATTCTATTGTCTTAACAGTTACCTGCTCTCTCTCTCTCTCTCTCTCTCTCTCTCTCTCTTTTCTTTCTCTCTCCCCTTGCTAAACTGACACCGACAGGAAAACATGGAGATAATCGCATGCACATGAGAGGCTTCTTCCGGGACATTTGTTACCCACATCCTGTGCCACGACAGGCCGCAGCAGCTCTGATCCTTTCACCAGACACAACTCGAAGATGCCACATACGCCGGCCACCCACGCGTTATGACACCAGCCGCTCTCTCCCCCTCACGCTGATCTTCAGGGGTTTCTATGTTGTGTGAAACAAGGAAAAAAAAACAACTGCGGTTTCGTTTAGGGTCTTCCTTTCTGTTTTTTTTATTTGCACCCAGCGCTGCGAGCGTGGAGCTCGAGTGCACAACTGCTTCCTTATTTTTAACCGACCAGCACATGTGTTTCATTCCATTAATTTGACCAGGGGCGCTGAGGAGCAGTGACGCACGCCACAGTTGAGAAACAGCACTCTGGTTTGAGTTGTTTCACCACGGTGGCTGAACGCTGTCCCCCGAGCTCCGCTTCCTCTTTTGCAAAAGGTCAAAACTCAGCGCACTGAGCCGACCGGGCTGATGGTGTCCGTCGCTTGTTTAACTCCAAACGTTTTCACCCGACTTTTGAAGGTTTTTGTCTCTTTCCGCGTGAACGCTTTGTCAGGGATTAAAACACTGTAGTTCTTCTCCCCAATGCTTTCTTAGGCATAGTAAGCCATGCAACCTTTGACTCGACGATCAGGGCAAACACTCAAGGCTTAATTAAGAAGTAGAAAATCATCATAAAGTCCCAGTTTTGTTTGGAAATGACCTCCCCTTTCTCGCTCTCAGAGTTTAGCAGCAAACGTCTTTGACACAGAGTGACAGCACTCATCAGGGCAGATGTTCAGATTTCCCCCGCTCTTCTGTCCTGCTCCTGAGGGAAAGACGCACTAGACACAAAGATTGACTGATGTCGGCGCCCAAAGTGGGCGGGGGTCACACTGGAATCACATTTCTAACTCATGAGATCACACAACATCTCAGGCAACATGTGGTGAATGGGACGGAGTGATGGAGTGATGGCATTTTCTCGCCACAGGGTCAAAGGTCAGCTTCATTGTGACCCTGCAAAGCCACTTTTTTCGTATGAAAAAAGACGCTGATCTTTTTTCAAAAGCCGATTCTGAACTGGGTCTGGATAGTCAACCTAATTGCCTGGTGGAGGCACAAATTGATTGATCTGAGTTAGATTTTTTTTCACCCTCTACATGCAGAAGTGCAGTGGACGTCGTGCTCAAATACACAAGTGTTTGTGAGCTGTGTGGAGGAGTGGGCGGGGGGTGGATGGGTGCGTTTGACTTATTTGCGGCCCGTGGCCCAATCTGTCCTTGTTAAAGTCACACTGGAGGGCTTTCGGTGCAGAAGTTCAGGGAACCCATCCAAGACTGTCAAAAGTACATCTCTTCCAAAATTAGTTTCCCTCTGCACGGCGGAGTTGGAAAATTGTGTTGGAAAATCCTGTGGCACGAGTGTCAAAGTGTGCCAAGTGTGGATCTGTCTAACGAGGGAGAGCGTAGTACAGCGAATATGAATGAGTTCACGCGCGGGTTCCTCGTACATTTTGGAGGAGACATTTCAGCGTCCTCTTACTCCAGTTTTCAAATATTATATTATTATTACTACTCCTTTAATATTTAATATTATTACTGTTTATTTTTTACTGTGGGAGTATTATTGTTATTACTTGCTCTTATTTTTGTTATTTTTAATACACCTTTCTTTATTGTTTATTGTTACGACCTACTGTTGTGCCGTATACTATATTTTTCCCTTTGCCAATTAACATAGTACTTATTTTATCATCTTTTAAAGGCTCAAATTATTCCCTTTCATAATGCTTTGAAAACACATACTATCAAACACCCTGATCACTGAGATCTGATCTCAGCTTGACAACTAAAACTGAATGTTTTTCTTCCCCTAATGTCTTGAAGTTGTAGCAGAGCTGGAGAAATGACTTCAGCACACAGTTAACATAAGGCTTAGAACGGCCTGGGCGGCAGATCACGCTCGGGCACAATCCCTCAGGAACAAAAGAGCTTCACCGGGGTCTTTAAAAGTCAACAGAGGTGTTTTAACAGTGAGACCACATCCAAACAGTGGCAACCGTACCACAGCCAGGCCATCACCCCGCACTGACCTCCCACTGGGGTAATTACTGTGCACTAACTGCTCCCTCCTTGTTCGGCTCCTCTGTCTCTGTTAAGCCGGCCTTTCACGCATTGTTTTTGCCGAGCCGTCATCTCTCGTCGTTATCCCCTCATTACGCATTCAGAGGACCGGAGAGCTTGCATAACAACCCCCCCCCCATGTGTCAGCGTCCGCTCCCAAGCCTCCACCTTCCAGGAGAGATGGAGCGGGCCTCGGCCTTCGCGCACGGTCGCATACCACCGCTCGCCATTGCGGACGTCCGCTCGCGCATTTGTGAATGAGCGGCCGAGGACAAAAGGCGTCAACGCTGCAGAGCCAACGCAGAGAGAGAGTGACCACCATGACCTCATGGGTCAGCTGGGAGCCAGGAATGAAAAGACTCCGAGCAACCCCCGCCCAGACACACACACACACACACACACCCAGTGAGATCTTGGACAACTGAAGCCGCCATGGGAATATGGGGAGCGTGGATGAAGAGGAATCGGCATTGGCCCGCAGGAGCTGAAAGAAAGCGGTTGTGTTTGGAATTTTGGGTCATGCCTTTCTCCACACATTCCTCGCCATTCTCCCAACAATAAACTGTGTCATGGCCGATACAACAGCCTTCATTCTGGATACCTTGAGCCACAAAAAGCCTCAAACCACACCAAGCCGCGCGCTAACCTCCTAAACTGAGAGCACGATAGCATTTTTGAACCCGAAGAGGAGTTGTGGAGCTATAAAGGCCGGCTATATTTAAAAGCATCACATGGAGCAGTGACACATCTCCAGTGGGGAAAATTACAAACAGATTGTGTGTGTACACTCGAGGTCTGGGCACTAATTTGAGTCTGGCAGCTCCCAATCCCACAAACAGACTGCGGCCTGTGGAACAAAATAGCCTTTCTTGCGAGTTCGGCACAAAATAAGGCACGTATAATCGTGAAAATGCCACATTGTTTTATTTTTAGGAACCTTTGACGGAAACAAAACTTTTAAAAAAGAAGAAGAGGATCGATTGGAATTGTTTTTAAGGTCGGTATCAAACTTCACAGTGATAACGGGGCCATTTATTTGGCTGGCAAAATAAACGTAGGTGCATGCAGTAGAAACGGAGAAAGAGAAAAAACCTTCATTCTGTACATCAGCCAGACACGGAAAAATAAATAAATAACTTACAAAAAAACACAACTTAACAACTGGAAACAAAGTTATGTACAGCGGTGGAACCGGAGGGGGTTCGTCGGTCGGTCGGCCCACTCCAACAAGGTGCAGCTGTAGAGTTTCTACTTTGGTCTCCATCTCTCCTCGCACCTTTCTTTACTTCTACTCTCCTCCTCTCTTTGGCAGTCTATTGGTTTGACAGTCTCTCCCGGCGGAGAACAGTCCCGAGCTCACAGCTTGCTCTCCTCCTCCTCCAGCGGCCGGTTCAGGCCCGGGATGAACTTGAGGAGGCGCCGGCGGAAGCTCTTCTGCTTGGGCTTCCTCTGCAGCGAGCCGAAGCCGCCCTGCTGCTTGTCCCCGCCGCCCGAGGACGACGAGGACGAGGACGGGCCGCGCATGTAGCTGCGCGTGCTGGCGCTGCGCGTCAGCTGCGTCTTGGCCGTGGTGAAGAGCTCGCTGGCCGGCCGCAGCCGCTGCTGGGGCTGCTGCTCCTTCCTGGGCGGGGGGGCGTCCGGGTCGTCGGCCTGGTACAGGCAGGTCTGGTAGAGCGGGTCGTCCTCGGTGGCCGTGCTCAGGAAGCTGGCGCTGCTGCTGGTGCTGCCCGTGCAGCGCAGGGCTCTCGGGGCGGCCGGGCTGGGCGTGCCCAGGCTGCCGTAGACGCCCGCCGACTCCAGGGACTCGTACACCGCCGCGTCGCTCATCACGATGCCTGGAGACGAGGAGGAGGAGGAGGAGGAGGAGGAGAGAGCGAGAGAGAGGGGGGAAGCAGGACGCAGGGGTTAGAGGACGTACGGACCAGTGACTTAACCAGTCACGCTAAAACATCAAATTGTCGATCCCAAGATTGGAAAGTGGCTCGACACTTGGATTCGTCTTAATGGTTTGTTTTTCTACGTGTGGGCATGTAGAGCAGATGTGCGCTCGGATAAAGGCCTCAACAAGTGGAACACTGTTTGGACTGCTCGTTGCTCCGGGTGCTGAATTATGCATAGATCTGTCCAGAAGCTGAACACTTTCTTGCTGCCATTTTCTTGACCTGCTACTGTATCTCTGGCCTTTTCAGAAAGACCCTGAAACACCCTGGACAGGTCAGCGCCAGTCGTATCACATTCACTCTCACACCCACACCTAGGAACGACTCGGGGCCTCTAATCGGCCTCCATTATGCGTCTTTTTGGAGGAGGCCATGCCGCTCCGCACACAAAGGCCCTCATTCCAAGCCTGCCAGGCCACTGTGCAGGTTGTCCTGGCGATGTGAGGTGGACTGAAGGCACTCACCGTGCACCAGCCTCTGCTCCTGCACCATCAGCGACCGGTACTCGTCCCACTTCTCGTGCAGGGTTTGCTGCAGAGGGAGACGGGAGATCGTGTTGAGCCATTGTGACAAGGGACAGAAGCTGCGCGACCGCCGATACGACAACAATAATCTCTACCTCATGACCTTTAATGTGCATAAAAGAGAAGTTAAAGGCTTAAACAGAAGAGGAAGATGGCATGTCAGAGGACATTTCGAAATGGCCCTGACTGAAAATGATGGTTTTAAAGCTTGGCCAGCGTCACAGAGGAACCTTTTTTGTCCGAGGCCGGCGTTATTATGATATCAGGCGGACAGTTTCACCTCTGGCGTGAAACCGTTCATCTGCCGCACGTTAAACCTTTAAAATGCCGGATTAGCGTTTCAGAGCGCGCGGCTGCGGGGCGGCCCCAGCGCGCTCGTGGATTAGGAGCGGGACAGCTGTTGTGATCTTAGGGTGGGGAGGGGGGTGGGAGGTGGGAGGAGGGGGGGGGGGGGCTCCAGCCACTTCACAGCCAAGAGGGGGAGAATGTCTGCTGCAGACACCGCCGAGGCAACAGGTGCTGCTGCTGCTGCTGCTGAGACAGGTGTGAGGGCGGAGGAGGGAGGAGGAGGAGGAGGAGGACAGCGGCGTCTATATCTAGCATCTAACCTCATGCGCGTGTGTGTGTGTGTGTGTGGCTGAGGCCGAGGCGCGCACACACACACGCTCAGGCTGACTCACAGAAAAAAAAAAAACAGGAGCAAAAGGCAGCACAGATGGGACAAACTCACCTTCAGATACTGCAGCCGAGCCTCCAGCTCTGCTTTCCGGATGGAGTCGCTGTAAATGGTCTCCAGCCTGCGAGAGAGAGAGAGAGAGAGAGAGAGAGAGAGAGAGAGAGAGAGAGAGAGAGAGGGGAAAAGAAACCAGAGGGTTAGGGCAGAATTAATCAACGCGACAGGAAGCGCTTATAAAAACTACAAGGGGCAGAAAACAGCCGCCATAAAGATGAGGCTCCAGTGTATGAAAGCTTCTTTTCATGGGGGAGAGGAGGGGGAAACGAGGGGAGGAGGAGCGGGAACATACACACTTTCCACTCCAGACCAAATGCTTTTGATGAGCCGGAGTGTAACACACACACACACACACACACACACACACACACACACACACACACACACACACACACACACACACACACACACACACACACACACACACACACACACGTAGGGCTCGTTTTCACCCTAACCGTCTCAACAGGCCGAGGGGTTGAGAGTATAATTTGGTGATGTCAGTCAGTAAAAAGTCTGCGCCTACACACAGTGCCGCGGTTCACCTCGCTCCTTTTGCGAGCAGCTCTTAGGCTTTTTTCTCTCTCTCTTTCACAGCCGCGGCCTCGCTAATTGTCTTTTTAATCTTTCACGAGTCGATGGAGGAGCGAGGGGAGAGAGGAAGAGAGCGCGGCTCAGATCAAAAACGCCCCCTCGGCTGGAGTGCGTCGCTCGACGCTCAAATCGCTTTCACGTCGATCGAAAAGGCAGAAGAGGGGAGAAAATAGAAGAATAAAGCCACAGCGCACTGTTTATTTTTAACTATTGAGCTGCCAGCGTTTCGAGCTGTGTCATTTCTGCAAACTAGACCAATAGTCTGACACACACACACACACACACACACACATACATCCCACAGAGGCTGTCTGTTGATGATAAGAGGAGGGACAGAGGGCAGGAGACAGAGTCCCATGTTATCAATGTCTTCCTCAAAATGGCTTTTGATATGTGAAAATTGGCTTGGAAAGCTCCAGTTTTATATCCTTTCAATACTTTGTGATGTTTTCTTCAGCCAAAAACCCAAATACATACACCTGAAGGTGATACGATCTGAACTTCTATTGACTCAAACAGTATTTCTACATCTGTCTTTCCCGCTCAGCAGCTAAATGCTTCCGATAGCAAGTCGAAGAACCTTTTCCTTTCGGGCACTAGGACAAATGGACTGTAACGAGGGCTGAGTGGAGCACCTGTGAGGGAACATCCAAACCTCCAGCAGAGGTCTCTCTGCGTACCTGATAGTGTTGCCGCAGGCCCTGATGAGCTGCACGATCTCCTTGTGCCGAAAGCCCTCCACGGTGGCCTCGTTCACGCTTGCGATGGTGTCCCCTGCACGCACACACACACACGCACACACACGCACACACACACACACACACACACACACACACACAGAGGGAGACAACATGTGTTAACCAACAACCATCAGGTCAGGGTGCGCTTCAGACAGCCGCGGCTTCGGGTTGCTGGCGCTTTGATCCCGGCCGAGGCCGCGGCACACGCGCTCCCCAGATGTGGAGAGCCGCACATGTGCGCGTTCGCTCCGGCACGCCGAGGCCGGGCCGCGTCCGTCCAAACGGCGCGGCTGAGGCGCGCCCCATCACGAGACGCTGTGTAAACGCTGAAGCCGAACAGAAAGAACAACAACACGCTGCGATGAAGTCAGCGCTCGCTGCCGGGCCGACAATAGAGGCAGCTTCTGAGGAATGTAGGAAGTGAAACTGCAGGGACGTACAGTACACACACACACACACACACGCGCGCGCATGGAACACATGGGTTCCCTTCCTCCTCGCCGTTTGTCTGACGTGATGCTCAGAGCGGCCGGCCGCTTGTGACAGGACGGTCACGGGTCCGAGCAGAAACAGCTTTCAGAGCCGAGCCGCTGCTTAGCCACAGCTTCCCCTCGCTGACACACTCTTTCTGTCCGGCAGGAATGTGTCGACCAGAGGCATCCAGCAGGAAATGGACGCTCGTTCGCCAGAGAGAGAGAGAGGGAGAGAGAAATAACACTTGTGTTCGAAAGGAGGCCTTTGAGAGTTTGTCTTAAAGCCTCGCTCTGTCTGGCGGGCGGGTGACAGGGGCTGGCAGAGCGGCCGCTCGCTGAGCCGTCTGTTGACTGGGGGAAAGTGAGCCCCAGAGTGCTGCTGTTGACACGCAGGTGAACACGAAAAGAGAGGGCGAGCCGAGGCAGAGACCCCGCGACGCGCCGCCTATCCTCTTATCTGTCTGTGACGAGCGTTTTCCAGGCCGGGCCAGGTTTCCAAAACAAGCTCCAATCCCGAATTAAACAAAGCAAAAACAAAACAACTCACCGACTTTGAGTCCCGCCTGCTGGGCCGGGCTGTCGTCGTGCACCTTGCACACAAACGTGCACATCTCCACGAGGTTCTGGTCCTGGTGGTGGAGGCCGTAGGTCTGAGAGAGACGGGGACAGGAAGGCAGCTTTAGAAACGCGGCGTCGCCTCCTTCTTAAAGGCCTCAGAACGGCTTTGCGCAACGTGACTGACGGCAGCAGTTTCAAAACCCCGCACAATGCAACGCGGCCGATAAAAGCAGTGAATGAGGAGCAGAGGAAGCCGCGGGTTTGTTCTGCTGGTCTGATGGAATGAGAGAGAGATGGCCATCGATAGTCCAACGTGGACCGAGAGCCATATGTCCGAGTCCATATGCAGTTTTACAACTTTTGTGAGATTTGGTGGGAGGGTGGTGGCAGGCGCCACGGAAAGAACAATGCACTTTATAAACATGGGTCAGACCACATGTATACGTGACTCCACATGTTGAGCTGGGAATACTCCAGAGCTGATCATATCTTATCACTATGCAGTCTTCTTAGTCCACACCGAAAAAGAGGCTCAGGCAGAAGAAGTCTTGTTCCATCCTCTTTGGGTGGAAACCCGTCAGAGGTCAGAATCAGTTATTTTGACTCTTGTCTTTGAATAGATCTTTGACTTCATAAACCCGCTGCTCTTGACCAAACCCAGCACGACGCAGCAGTTCCTGCTGCTGCCTGATAAACAAAGCGATACCAGCTAACTGTCGACATGTCCTCATGTTGTGTTGTCTTGGAGACAAGTCGTTGTCACTTCCACGTTTATTTGCATCTTCCCTCTTTCAGTCACGCCAGCCTCACTGCAGAGAAGTCACTGCAGGCCACAGATAGACTCACCCCCCCCCCCCCCCCCCCCCCCCCCCCCCCCCCCCCATCGTCACATTAATATCAGTCACTCAACAAAGCTGTGCATAAAAGTGCTGCCGAGGGAGCCTGAAAAGTCAGGGACTTTCTCAACCAGCAGGTTGGAGGGCTCACAACAAAGCTTTCCATCCACCTCAGAGTCAAGTGCTCTTATTAACGCTTGGATCCAGCCTGGATGAGTGTCTCTTATGGAAATATGCAAAATGATTCAGATCTGCCTGAGTGTGTGTCAGCATGTGTGTGTGTGTGTGTCAGCCTGTGTATGTGTGTGTGTGTGTGTGTCAGCCTGTGTGTGTGTGAGTGTGTGTGTGCTGCTGGCTCAGTATGAAGCTTCCTTGTCAGAGGCCTGGGAGATAAACACACCTCCACGCAAATATCGTTGCAATGCAAATATCACATTTACATGCTGGATGCCCGGGCTCCACATCTGTATTAGCATAACAGGCATGGAGGGAGAGTTGAGAGGGGGTGATCAGGAAACACAAGACTCCAGAAGTCATCCGTCTCGGTGCGGGCTGTCAAACGGGCCCTCATGACCTCACTTCCCTCTGGCCACAGGCCTCTGGCAGGAAGGGCGGGAGCCTCCATCCAAACCGTGAATAGAACAAAAAGTGTTTTCCTCAGCGCAGGAAGACGCCGCTTACGGAAACCGTCGCAGGCCGGCGAGGCCATCACGATACCCACGCTGCTGCTTTTTTTTTAAAAAAAACGACCAAAAGACCAAAAAGAATCAAGAAGGAGAAACTATTTAAAGAATGAGATGGGGCCGGCCTAACAGAGGCGGCAGTGTGCGGGGCGGAGGCGCTCCGGGGGCCAGATCGCACAGATATGGAGGTCAAATGTGTGAAACGTCTGTCTGCTGAGCGGGGCCGAGCGTGAAGCAGGTATTACATGGCGGAGCGTGTGAGCAAACCGCACGGCTTAAAATACACGCTGGGAACGAGAAAAATAACCCGGCCGCCTCCTCTCTCTCCGGTCATGGGACCGACAGCAACAAGTTGCCGGAGCGATGCGTGACCTCTCACCCCCGGCGAGCTGCGGGCCAGCGGCGGGATTAAAGACGGGGGGGGGATTAAAGACGGGCACGCTCCAGTCACTTAGCGGCGATCATCTGCACGGATTGGGGCCGGGAGGGGCCGACCCGGGGTGGGGATCCAGTTAAATGCAGCACTAACGTACACACAGCTGTTTAATCCTCTTACCTGGATCTCGAATCCGAACGCCTCCTCCTCGTTTTTCTCCAGGACCACCACCTTCCTGGAAAAGACAAAAACAAAACTGTTATGTCTGTCCCCCTCGGCTCAGGTTCACCTCACGTCCGAGGGTGTTTAAGGACGGCGAAGAGCTCAAAGGCTCCGTGGAGGATTGGACAACTGTGGGTTCGCCTTTGCTCGTCTTTCGTCGGAGCTCGCGCGCTAATGTTGGATCTGCAATTTTGGGGAAGCAACTAAGAGGAGAAGAGGCATACGATCAACTTTTGCTCCGTGAAAACAGTGGACGAAAGAGGAGTGTCGTCGCCTCACAGCGATATCCTTCACGCAGTCGTGTGCTTACCGACAGGGCCTTTCACAGCCGGCTGTGATACAATCATCTGTACACAATGAACCTGTTTCCTTTCCCCCTTCCATCCTGGGGATTCCAGTTTTTAATTAATGGAGAAAACAAATGATTCCGTGGTGAAAACGGCGCTCAGCCGCGGCCCCGCTCCCCTCTAAAACCTCGACATATAAACAGGAATTATCCGCATTAGAGCAAATAAACAGCGGATTTGTGAGCTTACACATCGGGCTTTTATTGCTGGAAAATCGTGAGCGATATTTAAAGAAACGCTCACGAGTTGCCCAGAAAATCCACAACGCAAGTCCAGGAGGAGGAAGGAGGAAGGAGGAAGGAGGAAGGACGGGGAAGGGTGGGAGGGTGGGGGTATGGAGGGGGAGGAGGAGGAGGGGGGGTCAACTACATATTTATGTACAAGCTCTGGATTCCTTCTCTGCCATGCATGTCCTTATCTAAACTGCGTGAAGACACGCTTGTGCCGGCCGCACAGGACGTCCTCTGTGTCCGGCAGCATCTGGACGTCACAGCTGGACGTACAGTAGCGGGGCCTGTCGGGCCGCCACGGGGGCCCATGGAAATTCATGGCAGCCGCCGAGAGCGCCGCACACACAACAATGGCGGCCGCCGCACACCGGTCGGCGCCTGAATGGGGGCCTTTCAGGGGAGGATGCACGGCGAGATGCGGGAACGGGCTGACTAACCAGAGTCTGTGGATGGCATGGCGTGACGTGGAGGGAGGCGTCGGGGACTGTACCTTTCTGGTTCCGGCGTCTGGGTCAGGGGTTTCCACTTCTGCAGCCCGCCACCCTGCCAGGAGAAACGAAACAAAAACCCGTCACAAAACCTGAGGCGAGGCGAGCGTAGGATGAGTCACGGGGGTTTCTCCCCCACCCCCCACCCCCTAAACGTTTCCTGAACACACCTCCTACTGTACACACCAGAAGAAGAAGACTGGTTCGGCCTGTCCTGAAGCCGCACGCACACGTGTTTGTGTGTTTTCAACGCGCCGGCACGAAAACAACCCGCGCTGAAACCAGAGACGTGCGTCCGGGCCGCTCTTTGTTCACGTCGAGCAAGTCACAGCATCAGCACGACACCTCAGGGCGAGCTATTTTTAACCCCGCCAGGTTTCACTGAGGACCGGCCGAGCCCCCCCCCCTCCCTGGGCCACTCAGACTGCTGTTGACCTACGGGAAATTTAAGATCATTTGGAGGAGTTTGTACAAATTCCTGCCCATTAAGGAGAAACAAATAAGACACAGTGGTGGACCCCGGGCGGGAGTCGGGAGGAGAGGGAAGGGGGGGCGCCACAATAACTGCATTGAGGGAAAAAGCCAAGTCAACAGTGGGTCAGCACCAGGCCCTACCTGGCTGTGTAAATAAGGAAGGCATCTGTCCAGAACGCTCCAATAAATCACTTACGATCAATCCGCGTCTGTTCCAACTCAATCAGACTCAAACGCTGCCGCCCTGAAAGGCGGCTTTGTGCCGGAGCCTCTCTGCGCAGTAAAACGTTGCTTTCTTTATGTCCCAACACTTACAGAATTGTCCCGCTCTGCACTCAATGAGGGCATTTATTCCCCCCACGGTCCCCACAGAGAGCGACCCAGGAGGCAGGAGTGGGAACCTCTGTGCCTGTGTGCCCACAATGCACTGTTGTGGTCCTCCACTCCAGCTACAGCACACATGTACTCTGTGTGTGTGTGTGTGTGTGTGTGTGTGTGTGTGTGTGAGTGCGTGACCAGGTTAGGGGATACCTGTGCCCGTCCGCCTGCTTTAGACTAAGTGAGAGGAATCGAATCAGCCAGGTGTCGCTCCATGACGGACACCAGCTGAAACCAGTGACCATCAGAGAGCGAGCCCCCCCAGTCAGTAACTCACTGAATGAGTCCAGGCTAACAAGCCTGATCAGGTTAAATAACCCGATTTGCTCATCTCGTTGAAGTACACGTGGAGAGAGCAGAGGGTGGTCAGACGAATGTCATTCTGATTTGATGCCCCCCCCCCCCATGGGTCACTGAAAATAACTCAACTTTCTGATGCCCACACAACTGTATGATGTCACATCAATGACAATCAAAGTTTCAAAGACTACATTATCACTTTTGTCAACAACTTTTAATTTGAGTTGAAGCCTTTTTCTGTTGCTCAAACCTGCTTTCACTGTTCTTCAAACACAGGTACCGCAGCAGTTTGTGAGGTTTTCTCCATCATTTCACAGTAAATGACCGGGAACTGACTTAATCAATGATGATCAATGATGATTACTGTAGTTGCTCCCTCACTGGTATCACTCTGTAGAAACAGATCATCTATCTATCTATCTATCTATCTATCTATCTATCTATCTATCTATCTATCTATCTATCTATCTATCTATCTATCTATCTATCTATCTATCTATCTATCTATCAGCCCTCACAGGGAGAGAGAGGAGTCATTAGAGGCTGAAAAATGACTTTTTTCCTGGACTTGTGACTGTTTGACCCACACATGTGTTGGGGTCTGAGTGTGTCTGACACAGCAGAGATCAGATTCAGAGTTTGGGTGGTCTCTGCCACTGTTGCTCTGGCACAGAGATGCCCCGAGCAGATACCCCGAACAGCTTCCCAAACACCACAGGGGCTCATCATCCCACACGAGTGCACACTCAATTTCACCCAGGTAAAAAAATGGAAAAAAAAACTTTAGAACTTCTCTAGAACTTAATGAGAACTTCTGGTCTGACAGGTGACAAACAAGTGAGAAGCTTTGCTAATAAACAGGAGGAAAAGCTTGGGGTAATGAGGGAATTAAGTAAATAACTCCTGCCTCTAAAAGTGGAAAAACTAGACGTAAAGTAAATCAAACTCTCACAGGCAGTTAAAAAGTTGGAACTAGGGCTCAGCTCTCTGTGTGGACACATATAAAGTTATGATGGTACCTTTTTGAAGTTCCTGGGCAGCGTCCCTCCAGAGTAAGCCAGGGTCTTGTAGTTGTAGACCTCTGAGGAGTTGCTCTGTCCCTCCATGGTCCTGCAGCTGTCCGATTTGGACGAAGGGAAATAAATGTCTCCGTCCTGGGCCGAGGAGCCGCTGTCCGGCCCGGAGGAGTTCACCTTCTTCAGCCTCCGAAAAGTCATGACTGCGTGCGAGGAAAAGCGCCGAGGGCGACACAGAGATGCTGAGGCTTCAGCCCGCAGCGTTAACGTGGAGGAGACTGCGGCGTCGCGTCACGTCTGTAGTGAGCTCGAGCCCGGGGAGGGGGCGTGGCTTGCGTGGCGGGGGGACGCTGACGTACGTACGTCACGTACGATGCCCTACCGTGTGTGAGCCCCGCACGTTCCTGTGTTTATGGAGGGAGTTTGTAAGGGAGTAGGTGGGCTAAGGTTGGGAGCAAGTCAATCCACAAGCAAGTCATGCAAAGTACATTCATGTTAAAAGTTTCATCAACTTTAAAGGGAGTACAAAATAAAAGTAAACACACGCAATTGCAGAAGGTTAAACGACTACAATAAAACGTGACAAAAAGCTGGTAAAGAGGAAAATATTTTTTAAAAAGCCACACAAGCCACACAGTCACATTACTGCAATATAGCATCCGAGTTGCACTGCACAGCGCCTACAGTAAATGAATGTGGGTCAGTGGTTAGCGCCGCAAGATGGCTACCAGTTCATATCCTTGTCAGACCTAATGGTAAATAGTATGGTCTCTAAACAATGTTTATCTCGTCTTCATGACATTTACCCATTCATTCACTGGTGGTAAAGAATACTCTGCATGATCCCTCTGCTTTTACTGGTAGCTTTAGCTTTTCACGTACATTAGCACAATAATGCCAAGCATCAGGGACAGTTTAGGTTTCAGGGTCTTGCCCATGGTTCATGGTTACTTAAACATGTAGGATGCACCAGGCTGTGATCAAGGCACCAATCTAGTGATCTGTAAGAATAAATCGTTGTGGGGTGAATTCTCTTTTCTGTGTGCATGGGTGTTTCAGTTTCTTCCCACAGTCCAAAAATATAAAAGTTTAGGTCAGCTGGAGACTCTAAATTTTGAGTGTTTGAGTGAATTGCATTGGTTAGTGTACCCTGTGATGGACTGCAGACCTGTCGATGGCGTGCCCCCTGGCTATGTCCTGTGTACCCTTCAATAGCCTCCAGCAGACTTGCAAAAAAACAGTTGGGAAGAAAACTGGTTAAATAATGGATAGATGGATGATGAGAGAGTATTGCAGAAACCCAAGACATTTCATATCACATGTGGTCTTGGATCGATAACTTTTTATGGAAGTTTTGACATTGAGGGCCTGTTTACATCCATGCTGATGACAAAAAATATTATAAAAATCTCTTCCTTTCCATCATATCGCTCACATTTTACTTGGGTCAAGACATTGGCATACAAGTGAGATTTTATGTCATTACCTGGAAAGTAAATGGCAAAATAACCTTACAAATATATGATGTGGAAAAAAAATGTTTCTTAAATAATTTCCTCTATTGATAACTGCAGAATTAAAACAATAATTGAAATAAGGATTATTATTTTGTGTAAGAACACACCCTGAGGTGATATTTAAGGTTTTTCTATATATACTTCACTAAACTGAGCTGTCACAATGCACATGTGCAGCATAATTCTTTAAATTCGTGCCTTATTTTAAATGCAAACAGTTGTTTGAACAACTCTAACCCGCAGCTGTTGGAAAATCTTCCAAACACACAGCATGTAATCAAATGAATGCGAGTTGGCAGTCACGATGGATCCAGCAGCATTTAAGGCACCATTAGCTGCTTTCAAACCAGCCCCTCATTAAATGTTTGAGGTAATGATACTCAGAACAAATTACTGTTTATTCTAGGCAAGGATCTGCTCTTTGACAACAAGCACAGTGAGCTGCACAATAACAACTTCACGAGAAAAGAGGAAGGGAAAACAATTATTTTGCGTCAGCAGATGAGATCGTGTCATCTAAAGCACAGATGATGCCGCCTTGTGGTGGGAAAACAATCTGCCACCCAATGAAGGAAGAATGAAGTAAAAGGTTCATCTATTAATCATTTTGTCACCAGTTCATTGGGACACACACACACACATACAGCATTCATTGTTTCATTCATACCTAGGGACAAATAAAAGTTTCTAATTGCCCTAAACGCATATGTTTTTGGACTGTGGGAGGAAGCTGGAGTACCTTGACTGAAAGCTATGCACACATGGGGAAAACATGCAAACTCTCCAAAGAAAAACCAAAACAGAAACAGAAAAACAGAAGGAGACCAAACACTGAAGTTCAGATGATTTATTGAATTCTTAACACAGTGTATTATTTCAGGCATATGACAGTAACATCTCCCAGATACATTGTTATGATATGAGTCATAAATAAGAATTATCTATATTTAAACCATCCTGAACAAATAGGTAAATGCAACTCATTAGCAATTTTAAGTTAGAGGTGACTAATCTGTCTGAGTTTAACATGTCCAGCACAACTTCTTCATCCTCATACACTCACGTACACACACGCACATACACACACGCGCACACACACACACATGCACGCACGCACAGGAACAGCACAGCAGGCCGACAGCTGCAACAATCAACATGCAGGCCTTTTGGCAATGATTGTCTTACTGCTGTTCCCCAAAACACTTTCAAGTATCTCCTGAAATGTATGTAAAAAAAAAAAAAGTAAAATGACTTTGTCCACATTCTGACTGGTAGTCTCACCTATCCCTCTCTTTTGGTTCCAGGTTGACATAATACATACTGTATATCTGGCTTTCACATCGTCTATAGAGCCACAAAAAAACAGCAATACTACATGGTTTATGTCCAAAGTGCATGCCTACACAACGCTCTTTAAGTCCTCTACCTAAGCCATAACCATAGAGAATAGATTTTAAAGGCACGTGAAGCTGAATATTCTTCTTTTAGCATGACATTCACTTTACTTTAACCTTACTTTAAGTTTGTACAGAGCAACGTTTCCACTAACTGTGAAGCACTGAGACAGAGGCAGCGAAAAGTGTTGAGTATTAATAGAAACACAAGAGTAATTTTGGTCTAGGTCAATATGCCACGATGCAAAGTTATCTTACCATGGTTTGTATTCATACAGGCCTATGCTTCAGTTATGTGTTACAAACATGCAGAAAGTGTCAGTTCCCTATGTACAACAGAACTGATGGCAGTTTAAGTTTTATTTGAAGAAACCAGATGATTTGGCCGGTGGAGCCATCAACATGCTGGCTTGATTCTTGTGGGTGATGTGAATCTGAAAACAAGGAAAATGCAAAATTATGACATAATCAAATCAACACACCTCTTTCTGCGACAGAAGCATTTGCTCCATTATTTAATGCCAAGCTGCAAAGAAGGAACTGGGATATTTTACCGTGCACGGAGGCTGCATCCACGGCTCTCCATCTATCTGCATCGGTAGCGCTTTCTTTGTCCTGGGGGTGGAGAGGGATCAACAAAGTGCATCGGGTAGCAAAATCGGTGGCCGTAATGTGCAATTAAAATACCAAAAGGAAAGCCCGCATGCATAATTGTTGTTATGTAAAGAAGCAGCTCAGCATCATCCGTGGCTGGTGATAAAAGTCAACTATAGGCTGTTCTCTGAAGGGCCCAAAGGCTGACAAGTCTGAACATGTCTCAGGAACCGTTTCTCACCTGATGGTGATCTGTGACGTCTTGGCGAGCCTCACAGCGCTCTTGAGGCCCGTGTAAATCTGCCCCATCTCCATGGCCCCTTCCAGACCGACCACCTCTAATCGACGGTCACTGAGATCTGAGCGGAAAACAGGCACAGAGTGAACATCAAAGAGGGAACCACATCACCTGTGATACGAGGTGCAACATGACAGATGAGCGAATAGCACGGCTGCCTCAAAGCTAGAATGGCCCCACTTTGAATCCGTAATTGGACTGTGTGTGGAGTTTATATGTTGTCCCAAAGCATGTATTTCTCCTGGAACTTAAGTGTCCTCAAATAGTCCAAATCCATGCAGATGTAGGTCAACTGCAGGCTCTAAATTACATGAATATGAGAGTGAATGGTGTGTGTGCATTCCCTGCTTTTGCCCTATGTGTGCTAGAACAGGCTCCAGTAGACCACACCAACCCTGTGCAGATGTAAAGTGGGGAAAATAATGAATGAATAAAGGGCATGGTGTGTGATTTCTGCCAACAGGGGTCATCCATTCAAAACCCTGACGACAAAGCAATCCTCTCTCCGTCATCATACATATAATCTGGCATTCTTCATGTTTCAGCAGCTGGAGATGGTGCATAAAGCGCCATTAGCAGATAAATAACCTGCTTGATTATCCCTGGTTCGATTTCAAGTCCACAAAATAAATAGCAGGTCATAATTTTAGGCAGTGTGATGTGGAAACGTTTTGTTTATGCCAAAATCGCGTCAAGAAAGGAGTCAGCAAAGCTAAAAAAGAGGCTGAATATTGGACAGGTGGACACAGCCAGAAATTTATTCCAATGAGTAATAATAATGCAGTGTCTGCTGGAAGTGTGAACAGACAGCTCGACCATTTCAACTTGAAGCGTCGGTGTTGTTTTTATCACTTGTTGCTGCCCCCCAGTGGCCAAAACGGATCATCCTCCTCGGGCTTAAACATCAGAACAAGGCGAAGATAAATCATGAAACGATTTCATCAGACTCACTCTTCATTTAATGTGGTTCATGAGCTGCACAAACCACCCTCTTAAAACCGTGTCCATTGATTTTTTTTCTTTTTTTCGATGACTCGCGAGCAGCCGAGCGTGCTGCAGACATCTCGCTCAGGCAATCAGTCTGTGCTCCACTCTGCCTGCTGGGTGGGTAAACAGGCCACTGAGATTTATTGGGTCCTGTTTGCATGCACCTGACAAATCTCAGTCCAAAATTCACATTACTTTCAGCTTTAGATCTAGGGGATACAGAGAGATAAGAGGCTGTTCATCTCAGTTCATAAAGCTGAGGGGAGAAAGGCAAAGTGTTGGCTTTATCGATACAAATTAATCTTGTTTAATTAGGCACAGTCACTGGAGTCATTGTCCATCCATTATCTTGTCAGCTTTGTACCATGCGCAGTGTTGTGGGGGTCTAATAGAGCCATTTCTAGCTCCCATAGGGTGAAAGCAGGGAATATGAATGTTATTGGAGTATGGACACTGGCACTAAAGGCCGACTGGTAAAGCAGCTCAACTAAGAAAGGTCACCAGTTCACATCCAGAGGTAACCAGACAGTAATTTGTTGAAGTTTCCCTGTTGTGGGAGAAATAATGGCATTTTCTATTCTATTATATTGGTCCTTGGTCCAACTGGGACACAAGCAAGTGAAAATCCAGATTTTGACTGATGCACCTTTTCATTCAGGTGTTCAGGTGGAAGACTTCTTACCTTGAGAGGTCACTTTCAGGATGTCCGGGTTGACAATCACCTCAGGCTCCTCCTGACTCGAGCCTCCCTTGGCGTCGCTCTTTTTGGTCTCGCCCCACAGGTTGGAGCCGCCGTGCATGCTGGGAATGTTGAGGACGGCGACTCCCTCTAGAGACAGGCTGCTGAGATCCAGCGGAGTCCCGCAGCACTGAAGGAGGAAACAGCGGCAGGTGTCAGAGATGACGCGAGGCCCCTGTCGGTCTGTGGGAACAGTCCCCCTGCCACCCCCCCCCCTCACCTCCACCCCTCCCCCACCTCCACCCCTCCCTCCCACCCACCCACCCGCTCACATTACAGAGACAAAGACCGAATGCACGTCTGCACGTCTGCAGAATGCAGGTGCGACGCTCTCACCTCGATCGTTAGACTTTCGTTCAGTTTCTTGCAGGAAGCAGAGATGGTTTCTGAAGTGGCAAATTCAAAATACCACAGCTTGTTCTTCATCCTGCAGGCATGGAAAAGAATGAAGAGCGTGTGTGTGTGTGTTTTTTTTTCTCAGGTTTGAGTTCTGTTTCATTTTCACAGAACATTTTCTCCTTTCGGCTCTTTAGAGGGAGGACAAATCAAGTTGCAACGCTTGCCGCCACAGACATCTGCTGTCGCCACCTGCGAGCAGTTTTTTAATAATTTTTTTATTTTTTTTGCTTTCAATAAACCGTGACTGCAAACAGGAGAAACGAAACGAAAACAGACTGCAAACAGCTCTGGTTTGTTGTTTGGCACTCCGGGTCTGATTTCTGTTGTGCGCCATGACTGCAACTGGGAGGTGCCGCTGTTTGTTTTCTGCGTGCAGAGGATGTGAGAGTCTGGTTTGAAGCGTACCTGCTGTTGAATTTCTGGGGGTGTTTCTCCCTCATTGTGTGAAACCGGTGGGCGATGGACGCGTCCTTTAAACACGACAACACGTCACGAATGAGCACCAAACTCGAAAACTAACGCGTGCCTGACGTATTTCCGGGAAAACTCACGACGCCGATTGAAAAGTAGTTGTTGATGATCTCGTAGGGCACGGGGTCGCCCTTCTCCTCGTCATCGTCCGTGATGACCTGCACGCTCCAGCGGTCCATCAGCACCTGGGAGCTGCCCTCGATGTCCTTCAGAATACGGCTCAGGTCCTCGCCGTCATATCCTGCAGAGGGCCGACGCATACGAATGTGTCAGCGTGACTCACCGAGTTCGCGTGCGCGAAATTTAGAACACGACGTCTCGGGGACTTCGTGTTTTTTTTGTTTGCTGTCACACAAACGCACACACACACCCACAGATATCGCACGGCGACCTGTTCCGGGCCGTACAGAAACCCTCACAGTGTCGCTCATTTCTCACCTCCTCCCCATCGCAGGCATCGCGCAAGGTCATTTCCTGTGCCCAGGGGAAGCACTGCGACGGGCGGCCGCACCAGCAGACCGGCTTTGTCTGACGGCGAGCAGAAACAGAGAGGGGACGTGTGTCAGAACGATTCTCGCAAGAGGGTGATGGACTGGAAGCTGACGCACGCCTGAAAAAAGTAGTTTGTCCGACAATCGCACCTATCGCGTCCAGTATCCAGCCAACTGTCCCGTCTCCCCCGCACACCAGGATCCGGTAATCCTGCAGATTTCTGAAGAAGCTCAGTCTGGAAGAAAGATGACGGGAGCTGTTAGATAAAGGCTTACTCGGGGGGGAAGTGGACGGAAACACGTAATTTAGAAGGAATGTCGACCATAATCTGAGGCCACTCACCCCGGTCCTGGTCCGCCATTGGAAAGGTTGTAAACCTGCCGTGGATTCAGTAAATACTGAAATTTATGCAGGACTCTGAAATACATAAACCCGGGCTAAACAAGGTGCACCCATTATGCAGCCAGTGATGTTTTTCAATGTCTCCTCTGCACTCACCGTTCTCCCTGCTTGCCACCACTTTTCGGGTTGACGAACACTAGAAGAGGATGAGTATTTGGAACAGGGTTGATCTGTGGAACGATGAAGCATTCATTATCAATAAATGTGTGATCGACTCAGATTTCAGGCTCCAAACACTCAGGATTGATAAAAGGCCTCAGTGAGAGAAGAAATCACTACCTGGAGCACTTGTCCGTCAGGAGTGGTATTGAGCTCGCTGTCGTCCATGGAGCCCGAGCAGCCGTTCTTTACATTGTTTGGTCTCTCCTGCAGGGGCAAAAACAAAGGCACGGGAAGAATAAATAATGGGGAATGGAACAGCTTTCTGTTGTCTTTGGAGAACAAAGACAAATCTGTGCCCGCTGTACCTGTCAAAGCGCCGCAGAGATGAGGAAGGGATACCAGCAAAAAAGAAACAGCCTCGGGCTGTTGGTACATTCTGCCTTAAAGTAAAGTTTGTGGAGCTCAGGACACAGCTGAGGTGATTCTGTACCTTGATGACAGGATATATCGCCCACGGAGGCAGGATATGGTCTCTGTGCTGCCCACAGGTGCACTCTGTCGGCTCTTGGTCGGCACATTCATCATGACGCTGGAACAAACACAAAAAGCCTCCAAATTTGTACTACAGAATAATTTTGCTTTGCATTTCTGCTCGATTCTGCTGCCTCCATGGAAAAAGACAGAACAGTTAAGACCAAACCGGATTAAAACCCAAAGCCTTGTGCCTTAATATCCTACATACAGACGATGCCTGATAACCAAAAATGCACATTTTCTCCTCATTGCCCGTGCACTACAGAACGTTTTTCCCTCACTGACTCACTGAGACGCATTCTCACCATTGTGTGGCACCACACACAGTGTTTGCCTGTTAATCCCTGGAAGCTCTTGATCTTCTTCTGGCACTTATCGCACTTCCTCGAGTCGCAGTTCCCACTCACCCAGTCGTGCGCGGGAACCTGAAATGTGGGATGAATGTTTTAACGTCCACACGCCAGCAGCGAGACACAGCATAGCGTTTCACTCGGACTGGAGGGCCGGCGTCAGT
Source organism: Karalla daura (assembly GCA_029224185.1). NCBI lineage: Eukaryota > Metazoa > Chordata > Actinopteri > Chaetodontiformes > Leiognathidae > Karalla > Karalla daura. The sequence goes on along the minus strand of CM055193.1, from coordinate 12,315,526 downwards.
GTACAGTGCGTACCCCCGTTTCCTTCTTGGACTTCACATATGTCTTGGTGCATGGGGCCGGGTTCCGGTTCGCACAGCGTCCGTGGACAGTGTACTTGCAGCCTGCGATAGAAGACACACAACAGGGCTGTCATGTGATGTGTCTGAATTATATATAAAGTGCTAGTTTTGAAGCCTGTGCGATCTTGCAATATCTTACAGTTCTTGTCGCGTCAATCAAATGTGTGTATTCATCTACAAAGCCATTCTGGGTAATATTTCTGTCCACCCATCCTTCCATCTATAAATTGTCTTACTCACTAATAAATCTCTAATCAGATTAAAGACTGCAAGACTTCTTAAAGACCTTCCAAAACCAAAAAAATCAAGTTCCAATCAGCAGCACAACCTTTACTCAATAAACAGTTGTAAGTTTGTAATTTCTTCTATAGAGCACAAGCAGGCAATATACAAGGCAATATACCATTCCTTTTACAGTCAAACTATTTGGGAAGAGCTTGCATTCCGACAAAATTTAATAAAGACTTTTTAGTAGATTTACATTTTTAATACTTTTTAAGACCCTGTAGACACCCTGATTTAAAATGAAAGCATTTCTCCCATTTTTTATTCTAAGAACCTTTTCCAACTTATTGTTACCTCAGTATAAAGCGGACAGGAAAGGAACGTTTTTATGGTTTATGGCCCAAACGCTTCGGTTAATGCCTCAAATCAACTCTGAAACATTCCTTCATTCATCGAAGGCTGTTTTATGTGAGAACATTTCACTGCCTGACTCCTCTGCTGTGTTGCTGCTGCCTTGGTCAGGCGTCCCCTGTAAATGAGATCTTTGATCCCAGGGGGACTGACCTGGTTAAATAAAGGCTATAAAAAAAAAAGAAGAGAAAAAATCTCCATATGGACGCCACAGACTGGCGCCACAGCAGTGTCGCCCTCCTCTGGCGGGCCGGGGTACTCACAGGTGCAGCACAGCCCCTGCTTCCTCAGCCCCAGCAGCATGCTCTGGCACACGTTGCAGTAAACGGGCTTGTTGAAGTGCTTCATCCTCCAGAGGTGCTGACCGTCCTTCTGCGTCACCTGGCCGTCCAAAGGTGGGACGGAAAAAGCGATGAAAAAGAGAAAGAAGAACATTGTGGTTTCTCTGTTGTTGTGCAATCTTAAATAGTTTGTAATGGCTTTGGGTTTACACGTGTTTCCTTCCTTTTCACTAATGGGGGTTAGCGTTTTTCACAGATGTCTTCACGCCCCCTCTCATGACTAACCTTGCTTTAATGAGACTGCTGATTATGCAGTATGCACCGGCACTACATTATCGTGACATGTACTGCGCAGTGCAGAGCCATGGGTATTCATAGAGAGCGTGAGCATCATCTGTAACTCTTAACACAACACTGCACGGCCCGCTTTGAAACCGTTTACAGAGTGACAAGCGCCCTTATACAGATTACACACCTTTTTTTTTCATTTGTCCGACACCGTGCATCGGCCTAGCGCCTACTGCATGAGGAATAGCAGCAGCCCGGGGAGCGCAGAGCAACTGTGAGGGGGCTGAATTCAGGCACCCCAGGCTTCAAATGTCCCTTCATGGCTAGAAATAGCCCGAGGGGAAGTCCCTGGTATTGTTGTAGAGGCCAAACGCAGTGACAGAGTCCAGCCCGTGGTTTTAGATCACCACAGCGATCAGACAGAGACACGCTGGCATTTACACCCATAAAACAGCCATAACACCAAACGGATCGCTCTTGGATTTAAGAATACCCTGTACACACACACACACATACACACACGCATGCACGCACACACACACAAACGCTATTATGAGGATCCATTTCTGAAGTCAAGTGTATGGCACCGGCCTGGAGATGGGCTATTTTATGTAAGCACTTTGTTAAATGTGGGGACAGATTGTGCAGAGTAAATGGAAAACACTAAAGCACTCTGACAGTGCGGGGCCTGCGCGAGAGGGGATGACATTACCACGCCCTGTAACACTGAGTCGGCAGAAAGGCCCTCGCACACTGGGAGGCGAGGGGCGGAGAGGAGGCGCGCGCTCACGGCCGAGATTTCACAAGAGCTGTAAAAGGAGGCCTTTTTAGCGCTTGGTGTGTGACACCCGCTGTAAAAGTGAAATGTATCCGAGGGCAGATTACTGAGGCCGGGCGCTTCGTGACGACAGAGAAACAAAGAAAAACACGAGGTTGTTGGGTTTTTTTTTTTGTTTTCAAGCACCTTCAGGCCCAGCAGCACCAGCAGGGGGACGTTGTTCATGCCGCCCTCCACCCACTCCTCCAGGGACACGGTGCCGCTGCTGTCGGCGTCGATGGCTTTCATCATGTCCGTCAGAACCTGGAAGAACGTCAAGCCGGCGCCGTTAGCCAATGGGCACGCGCGCTTCAATCATCTCGTAAAAGGGCTGCATGTTCTCTGGTAATTGTTCTGGGCGGGGACGGTCTACAGACCCTGGTAAATGAATAACAAGTGCAGCCGTTTTACTGTATGAAGTGATGAAAGAGAAAGAGGGGTCTTGTGCAAGCGAACGTCAGTGCAATAATATGCTAACGGATGTAAGTTCAGTACGTGCCAGTTTTCACTTATTTGAGCAACTTTTCATTTCAGAGGGGGAAAAAAAACTAAAATGACTGTGGGACTCACCGGCCTCAGCTCTGACACATCCCATCCGAGATACTCTGCTGCGTGCATCATCTGAGCAATAATCCTGTCCACTTCCTGTTTCAAAAGTGACAACTTCTAAGTAGTGCAGCTGGTACGATAGAGTACATTACACCAGATGGTTATCAGGAGAGAAACTTTAAATATGAACCACATTCAGGCCAGAAGTCGCAATCGTGTCTAAAAGATTTGCTCGGCGACTTACAGAGCTGTCAAGGACTCCGTTGCCATCTCTGTCGTACAGCTTGAAAGCAACTGGAGAGAGAGAGAGAGAGAGAGAGAGAGAGAGAGAGAGAGAGGGAGAGAGAGGAGATGAAAGTGCTGCACCGAGTCATCCCTCATATTATTCTGGGCACAGGAAAAAAAAAAAGAATAATAAACCCAAAGACTGACACTCCAGCTTGTCCCTGGGCTGGCCGTCTTCCAGCAGAGAGAAGTAGCAGGAAACATCCTTCAGAAAGACCTCCTCTACAGGGGAGACGGAGATGGAGGACAGAGAGGGACGGCTGAGAATACTCTGGTAACCACATCTGCACAAACAGTACCTCACAGGCACGCGGTGATAAATGAACGCATGCCAAACGGGCCACGGCGTAAATTGATAAGGGCCGCGCTGCGCCGCGGCGTGGAGGCGGCGGGCCGCGTCAACGCACGGAGCGTAATCTCACTGGCGCTGTCTTCCTCGGCGGGCTCGGAGTTCTGGAAGGAGCGGAAGAGCCGCTGGCAGAGATCCACAGGGAAGTCCTCGGTTTCTAAATACGTCTTGAGGAACAGACGAAAGCCTTCTTCATTGATGCACTGGGAAATAACACAAAAAAAAACAAAACAAGACACAAATGAGAAATAGTTTTGTTATGAAGCGCTTTGACTGTCGTCAGGGTGTCATCGACACCACGCATTTGAACTTCTGCATTTCGATAGTTGAAAATAAGGGAAGACCATCCGTCACATTGTTGCCACTGTGCGAAAACGCATCCGACATGACAAAGTCATGTCCGGGCTGCGAGGCTCTCGAGGCCTAAGATGTTTCTCAGAGACATTTAATCCATCGTGGGTTAGTTAAAAATAAAATAAGTTGAAGGGCTCGTTGAATTTTTCATTTTCGCCCGTTTATGTATTTATTTATTTATTTCACGCGGCTCTTGGGGTGGAGATTTTCTGTCCATCTGCCCGGCCTGGTGTCTGTCTCCCTCGCATGATAAAATGCTGCAGGCACACACAAGCAATAGTCCCTCGATAATGGTGAACTACAAACCCATTTCTTGTTGACGCGATTCCATTTCCGCCGTTGATACCCTGCAGAGCTGTCCCAGTAATAAATAACGCCGCAGCTGCGCTTTCCACAGACACCTACGTCTACAACAAATACCTCCACCGCCACGCCGCCTCTCGGCCTGTCGACCTGTTCCGTGTCGCAGCGTTTTGTGGTCCCCAAAAACAAAACAAAAAACAAGCAATTACGTGATTAATCTGTCCGTGGCCAAAGAATCCATCGGAAATCACCTCGTTTGTTCCCGCCACCAATTGGCCGGCTGCGTGTGGGCCACCGATGATGAAAGGTGTCAGCACCTCCCCCCCCCCCCCCCCCCCCCCCCCCCACCCCCCCCCATCTCATTCGAGCTTACGCTGCATGAGGGCGGCCAGCACAGGGCCTTGCTGCGTGGGCAAAACTAAAGAGGTAATTTACATCTGCAAACCTCGCTCGAGCGAGCCCGAGACGTTTTCCCACTGACAGTTTGGTCAACGAGATATATGCGTCCGACTGGAATTAATCGGCCCGGGACGATTAATAACTGAGCGACGGCTCGTCTCTGACTGAAGCCAGCTCGGCTGAGAGCTGCGACTGACATCAGCGCGAGTGTGATTCTCAGGAGTGGACCTGATGGTGCACGCGGCGGGACACGGCGTCCCCCCTCACCTCCCCGTGTCTGTGCCGGGCCAGACGGCCATCTGCGTCAAATTCCCTCAGCACGTCCTTCACCTTCAGGCTGCAGTCTGAGAGCAGAGAGACACACAGGTTACACAGGGATACACAGGTGCATCACTACTGACACACAGCGTCCCTGCATGTAAACAGATTTCATCCGCATTCTACAAATGCATGCATATCCACGGATTTGTCCGAGAAACAACGATGCGCATGCTTTATTTGCAAAAAACAGACTGTGGCAGGCTGCTGCCTCCTTTAGATATGAGAAACCATGAGTGAGTGTAAATGAGTGCGTGTGTGTGGGTGGAAGTGGAAGTGGAGGGGGGTTAGAGGAGGAGGAGGAGGAGGGGGAGGAGGGGGGGGGGTGTTAAGCGTTGAGAAAGCCGCCTGCCCGCCCGCCCGCCCGCCTGCCTGTCTGTCTGTACTCACATTCGATGTACTGCTGTAGCTGGATAAAGTCGACAGGGCTCAGTTCCTTCACCTCTGGGTTTGTGGGGGTGGACATGGTGCCTGCTTCTGTGGCTGCCTGCCTGAGCGGGAACAGTGAGATATAGACGGAGAGAAAAGAGAAGGTGGGTGCACAGTAGCCTGCCTCTTTGTAAAAACATAAAAGCATGGCTGCAAGCAAAAGATAGCATCTTCCATCTCGCACTGTAAAAATCCATGGTTGTAGACGGGGAGAATTACACTCGACATCTGAGGTTCGAGTGAGGCAGAAATAAGTCGCAGGCTGCACACGGCGCTGTGTAACAGCCTGCAGAACATCTGCAGGCAACACTGTACACATGAGAAAATGTCTTTTCATTTAATTTTACAGCTTAACACCATTCTCTCCTCGTACGATGCTCTGAAATGGAACAAAGCAGCCAAATAGGAACGATATTGTGTTCTCACGCACTGTAATTTCTCTTTTTTAACGTTTCTTTCACAAGCATCATGTGACCAGCCGCTACAAACTGGGCCAAAAGTACGGCAGAAATTATGTCAGACCAAAGGTACCCATGGTGCTGCGACCCTAGAGATTCTCTGCACCCAAATGTCTCTTTCCACATCCTCACTGGCCCATATTTGATGGGTGAAATAATGAAGGGCTTGTTTGGTTTAGCTTTGCACAAAAGATGAGAAGGAAGTGGTAAAATACAAACAAGAACGGGTTGTGGCGATCTTGTGGAGAGAGAAAAAAAAAACGAACTGGCTTGTCGTGGGACCTCCCCAACAGACAAAAGGAAGAGACTTAAATGTCAAAGAAGGCCAAAAGTAAGCGTGAAATCTGAATCAGACACAGATAAACTAGGTTGTGTTCGCAAACAAACGCTGGCCCAGCATCTGGGAGAGTGTGGGAGAACATACGGTGGGTGTGCTAGGAAAATGTCTGCCACTTGTAAAGGAGCCTTATGGAGGAAGATTCCCTAATGTCAACAAAGCAAACAAACAAAATGTATAGTTCATTAATCATTGAAGAAAGAGGAGGAACTACATAATGGAGAGAGGAGACGTTGCCTAGCCGACATCCTGTTTGATGTAGATGTTGTGAATGCCAGCCACTAAAATGCTGCAGTAAGAAATATATAGAAATACAGGATGCCTAATGCAGTTGATAATCAATATAGAGATCAGTTATTCCAGGCAGGGTCTTTTCCAGGCAGGTCTGTCATAACAAGCACCAAGCGCACGTCTTTAATTCACTAATGCCTTCCTTTCTGGGTAATCGCAATCAAGCACTACTTGTTTTGATTGCGAAATGTTCGATGTACACAACAATCCCCACTGTGTGTAAAAATTAATTAAAAAGAATGAGAAGAGCTTTGAAAGGAATTATTTGTGGTCAAGGAAGTCTTTGTAATGTCTTCAAGGACAACATTACACGTCTCAGGTCGTCCTCCCTGACTGCTCTCTGTACCATTTACCAAGGCAAATTCCTCCTAGTTGTAAAACTAGGTTGTATAACGACCTGGTGATAAATCTGATTCTGATTTGCAAACACACTGTTGAACTAAGGAGGCAATAAAAATTGCGGCCTTGAACTCTCGGGAGATTTGTCGCTACTGTCAAACTTACACATAAATGACTAGAAGCTTGGCCTAAACATGCATGTCCCTGGACTGTGGGAGGAAACCAGAGCATCCAGTGTACAGAACAAACCCACACAGATGAGGGGCGAACATGCAAACGTGCACACAGAAGGACCCTCAGTCCTGCCAGGATTCTGACCAGGGACAAGGGACCTATTCTCCAAGCCTCCATATTGTCAGAATTATTACCATTATCACACGGTAATCTCCCTCGAAAAGACCAAAACAGCGACTTCACGTGATTCGGCCCATAAACACTTTGCATAACTTACAAATATTTGCCATTCCACGCTGTGCGGATTAATTGTCTTAAACTGCAATCACTTTAAAATTTTGCGTCATCCGAGTTGTGTAATCGCATCATCTAAGTGCATCACAATTTTTCCCAACACCCCTTATGAAATAATGTAGCCCAGAATACATCTATGCATTAACATCCATCATTAATGGACCTTTGTAAACAACAAACACACTTCGTCACTCCTCAGTGCATACGCATGGAAAGTTTAAATCGTTGTGCTGATTCATGTTAGCGCCGCATGGAAACTGATGGGAAATGGAAGGCAGTAAGGTAAAGTAGTAAAGGCTGATCCCCCCCCATTGAGGAATTCTACAGTGCTTTGCAGATACTTAGGGAGCAAGAAAAGAAATTGGTAGCATTAGCGAGCTGCCTGAGGCTAAGAGCAGCCTGTTAGCTTAAAACCAAGCGGCAGTGCCAGCGGCAATTCTGGTAATTCCCCACTTCACAGTGCGATTGGTACAGAGGAAAATATATCAATGATTGTTCTCATAGAGAGAAAGAGAGAGAGAGAGTGGTTAGTGTTGTTGCCTCACAGTCGGAAGATCTTGGGTTTGACTCCTGGGTCAGACAGAGTTAGCACGTTCACCCCAGGTTACCTCAGAGTCACAGTTAAGAAACATATGCACGTTGGTGTCAAGTGGAAACTCTAGGTGTGAGATTGAGAGTGAATGGTGTGTGTGTGTGTGTGTGTGTGTGTGTCCTGGAGACCTGTCCAGGGTGAATTCCCTGGTGTGAGCCTACATATGCAGGAGATAAGCACCAGCAAACTCCTGTTTTGAGGTAAGCTCATGACAGGATGGGAAAATACCGTAAATCTGATATCAGCACGTTTCTGCCCTCGGCCGCACAAATGTTAAAGGAAAGACTGAGGTGGTTTCCCATCCGGGCCGATGAATGGCGTCTCACACTGACCAAGTTGTTCACACAAGCAGTCCACAGGTGTTATCACACATTAAAGTGCAGACAGAGCAGGTATCAGTCGCCGGTGCCAGGACCGAACGGAACAACGCAGAACTTAAAGCACAAAGAGCAAAGAGAGAGAGAGAGAGAGAGGAAATGCCGTATTCCTTACGTGCGATTTGGATCGGTTTGCGGTAAAGGGACTGAAATGCTCCCCCCCGTCCCCGTCTAAAAAGGTCATCGGCTCAGCTTTATAAAGCCAGTCATCTGGCTCAGGTCTGACATCGATAGAAGTGACAGATAAAGGAATCATGAAACGCCATCTGCTGCTGCTGCTGCTGCTGCTGACCACCTGATTAGGTCCTCAAACTGTTTATTCTAAAAATACACTCCCGACTCTCAAACTCAAACTCTGACTTATAAATAAATAAATGAACTAAAAATAGGCACGAAGCACACCTCTCATTGTAGACTCCTCTCTCTCTCTCCGCTGTTTTCTCCTTTCCTGTTTTTGTGCCGTGCAGACGAGCGTGATGTCATTAGCGGCATCGTGTCTAATTTGTCTCTGCACTCGCTGAGAACCCACATCATTATTGGCCGGTTCAACAAGATCTCAGGCCTATCGGAGTAATCTGACTCCTCACTTCCTGATTAGATAATGATTTACATGCACAATGTGGAGTGAGAATCAGGGTCAGTCAGAACAGGGAGCACAGGAAGGAGGCATTCCCTCCACTTAGAGAATATGAAAAGATATGACAAGTATAGTATGAGCCAAGAGTTCCCAAAAAACCCATCTCGATGAGCTCACTGAAGCACTCATAACTATCTGAGGAGTTTTGGAGAATATCAGGGACTTGTAAAAACAAAATACAGACTGTGTGAGTAATTGCTCCTTGGCTGATTCTTAATAAGGCGCCGCATATTTCGTAAGATTCTCCGGCTATTTTTGCCGCTTTGTCGAAGCATCCATGTGGGAGAGACTTGGTTGTTTAGACGCCGGGAAGATATAAATACGGGCTAGTAAGAGTCACATAGCTGTCATTTGGCGTGATTAACAGTCTGAGGTATAATTCTGTTTGAGCAAAATGTCGTTCCTTGTAATCAGCGCAGGATAAATGACGCAGCACGTGCTCTCTGCACCGGTGATTCTTCAAATGCCACCCAAGAAAAATGTAAATGTTAAAGATGTTAAGCTCCGGCATTTATTCCACCACGAAACTCCTTAGATCCTGACACGAGCCTTCACTTCGCACCGAAACAACACCTCCGTAACAAAGCAAAACAATCGGAGACAAAGAGAGTGGAGACAGAGGGGTTGACATTTTCCTTCGCGTACGGCGTGTTTTTAATTACCGGGCCTTAGCTTCTCGTTGTTAAAACTGTCAACAACAATACTCTATTGAATTCTCTTTACGAGTATGATTTCAAGGTACACTCGGGGATGACCTTTTTCCACGCGGGCCAATGTTTGTGCAAGCTGTCGTAACACCCACGCCTTGTGTCAAGGAAATCTGCTGTTTTGCAAGCCTTGCAGGGCGCAGGCCGTGGACTCCGTCGTCATTCTGTGGTTGGAAAACACTCGGTAGTTTCTCTGAAACTGAACCCTGAAGTCTGCATCTCATGTTGCGCACATGCTTTCCTGTGCAAACTACGACAATTCCATTCAGCGACTCGTGTGCAGATCGCATGAGGCGAACAGAACGGGGGGAAAAAAAAACAAAAAAAAAAACAAAGTGCGGGTGGAGAGGGAGGGGAGGCCGAGGGACGGACGTGCCCGGTTGCTATGGAAAGTGTTTCCCTCCATCAGCTGCTCTCCGTCAGAGAGCTGCCACGGGTGACTAACCGGTAGGAGGAGGAGGCACGGATAGAGAGAGAGAGAGAGAGAGAGAGAGAGAGAGAGAGAGGAAGCCAGCACAGGGAAGGGGGAGCCCGGGCAGAGGCTCTGAGTCTTTCCCCTGCAGCTCCACCTCCTCCCACACCATGAGGCCAGTTTGGCCTTCAACACCAGAAGCCAGGCTCTAAATTGCATTCTACATGCAGATGCTACTGTGACTCATCGCCCAAACAGGGGCATACTCCTCCTAGCGTGAGCGCAAGCGTTTTCTCAGGGGACGACTTGCCAGCGCCGAGCCAGAAGTCAGAGAACAGCTATAATATTTGTGTTACTTTGTCGAGCTATCGCATGCGTGTTTCTCTAGAGATAGAGCTCCGAGCGCGACTTCCCCGGGTTGTTTTACCTCCCTGCCTCTGTTCAGTGCACCGCACTGTGCTGCGTGCAGGGAAATGTGTGCCATAGCGTCCTGATACTGTACCTAAATGAGGCGAGACAAAAGAGAAAGCCCAATAATGGATCAAAGGTAAGAGATCCCAGCTGGTTGCAGAGCCTGGTGTAAGTCTTTCCCTAGTTTGGCTAATGAACGATGACAATGGAAGAAAGGACTGGAATGCAAACAGCAGAGGACGGGGAAGACACAAGGAGAACTTGCACATAATAAGCATGCGATGCTAATGAGGCAAAAACACGAAAAAGCAAAAAAAAAAAAACAAAAGACCTTCGTCACAGCATGAATCACAGATTTCTTGGAAATGTAGGCGAGGCTCTGCTCACTCCCACGTTGCAAAGTGAGGATTGCCCATCACGCGTAGTTCAGACTTGACTGTGCCTTACATAAGCGTCTTCTTTTTTTTCCCCTTTCTCTGTGGAGGCAGCCTGCTTGAACACCACGCCACTACTCAAACAAGAAAAGAAAGGGAAAAAAAGCCTCAGACCTGCCTAGACGTGTGAGAGGGCGCGCTGTCAGATAACAGCCACCCGGTGCAGATACAGTGTTAGTGAGGGAGTCTCGCAGCACTTCGCCCACAGGTCTGTCCACAACTGAGAGCGAAACACTAAATGTCACAGTTTTTGATGATTCAAAGCAAAAAAAACAACAAAAAAAAACGTTCTCCGCGATCACGTCAAAGGGCTCTGAGATCCTCAGAGAGACTTCAGGACGACGTGAAAGGTTTGGGTGGAAGGGGTTGCAGCGTTTCTGCTAAAGGGAAACCGCAGTGATGTCAAATCTGGGTGGTAAATGATCAATTATTGGCAGTTTATGGGCCACAAGAGCATAGTCATTACGCAGTATTAAGACCTGATGATACGATGAAGGAAGTGAGAGTTAGAGAAGTGAAATGACATGTAAACACGAGGCAATAATGGTAATATTTTGATTGCAGTCGCAGTAAGACGACACAGATCCCTAAATGGGCTCAACAGTGGCTCGTCCACAGCCTCTAGCTCCTGATGTAAACATTCACAATGGGACGGCTGACCTGACTGCAGTATTGATCCTCTGTGCCTGAAAACCCTCTTGCAGCCAGAAACGGATGTGTACCACCCGGGAGCTGCCAAACAAATCTGCTTGGAAGTTTAAAAAAAAAAAAAGGAAAAAGAAAGTAGCAAGATTTTCCAGTGTTTTGCTTTGTCTCTGTCTCTTTCCACCTTGCCTGAGGTTAGAAAGTCACATTGGTCAGATGGCAGCATGGCAGTGAAAGGGGAGCTTTGGTTAGAGAAAAAAAAGACCACAGAGCAGTGACAACGCTCACCCGCACCCACCCTCCACCAACTTCACCAACATCGACACATAAGAAAAGCCCTCCTCGGTGCGCTTTCGCTGAACGTGCAAGTCAAATCCTGTGCTCTCAAACGAGAGGGTGATAGACGCTACAGACCTGTCTATAGCTGCATTATGCACCTAGTGTCACAGTAGCAGCAGACTATGGCATGACATGCAGACAAGTGATCATGGAGCACAGAGTGGTGGAGTTGTCCTCTCGAGACGTGGTCTGCATGAAGAAGAAGAGGAGGAGGAGGAGGAGGAGGAGGTGTGTAGGGGATATCTTTGCTCTCTCTCTCTCTCTGCCTAAAACACTTGAACTGAGCCCCTGAATGCGCCGCGTGCAGCTGTAAATAGACAGACACCGGGGTAACTTAAGTCGGCTGACATTAGGCAAACTGCATGGATGTGTCGGCTTCAAAAATGAAAGCGGCGTTTTTTTGTTTTTTTTTTTAATGCACGCGGTGGAGCTCCCCTTGCACGAGTGACTTGAGGGGGGAGGAAAAGAAAAATCCCATGCACAACACAACAACACAACACAACAACACGACACAACACAGGCAGTCTGGAAATGAACCTCCGCCGAGCTGATATTTCATTTCTGTCAACAACAACAACAGCGGGAGCAGCGGCACAGACGGGCTGAGAACCATCGCCTCAAACTTCAATCCCGGACCTGCCTCTGTTTTTGTTGTTGTTGTTGTTTCTTTGTTTAGTTAGCGGTTGTTGTTTTCATTTACCTCGCTTGGCTCCGTTCTCGTCTCGTCCCCTCGTGCCGATGTGAAATATCGTCGCGGCGCAGGAGCGGGTTTGACTGCCGCGCTGATGGGAGGCAAAGTGACTGCTGACTGGGAGTGAGAGCTGTATTACACACACACACACGCACACACACTCACACACACACACTCAGAGCTGAGAGAGAGAGAGAGAGAGAGAGAGAGAGAGAGAGGGAGGGAGCGGGGATCCATCTACTGTGCAGCTTCAGCTTTAACCTGCGCGACGGTCACACTGGTGCGTGCCAGCAGCGAAGGAGAGGAATGAACTCCTCTGAGAAATGCCTCCTCTGAGAAAAGGCTCGACACCGAATTAAAGCGTAATAACACCGCGATTGAACCTTTTACACAGCCGAGTCATCGGCCGGACCCAAAGGCAGGCAGCCCCTCGGCTTCAGTAAGCAGTCCCCAACTCTGTCACGGATAAATAGATCAATGACTTATCATAATAATGGCTGCTGTTAAAAATCAGATGTCCCGCTGGCTTTCGTCCACTTTTAACCTTTTGCAGCAATTACAGCGCAGCGGCGCATCTCTGCGGCGCGGTGTCGATGCATTTCCTGCAACAGTAATGTTATCCTATAGATCCTGCGTCCGATAGTCCGGCCCAGCTAACCATTCAACCACATGGCAGCAGCTCGATGTATGCGGTGTAGATGCAGTCGACCTGCTGGGGCTCGAACCGAGCATCAGGATGGAGGAGAGAGAGAGAGAGAGAAGGTGATTTAAGTGAGATTAAACGTGGCATGGTGGTGGCTTGCTGAGTATTTCAGAAACTGCTGACCAGTTTTCGGGCTCACAGAAAACGGACCGAAAAAGAGGGAAATATCCAGCGAGCGGGCGGCTATCCTCTGGGGTGAAAATGTGTTATTGATTCCAGAGGTCCGAGGTGAATGACCAGTTTGTTTGTGATGAGGGAAGGATGTGTGTGTAGGGGGGGTATTGACATTCATGTAATAGATTACAACTGTAGACTACAAACTATGAGTCACCGAGGGTGAGGAGTTCAGACACCGGGGAAGGGGCTCAAAGTAGAGCGGCTGCTCCTCAGCATAACGTATCAGTACCTGTAATCCAATATAGCAGGGGTAATCAGAAAACAGTTCAGATCCATTGATTGTACTGTATGCGTGGATTTATCTGTTTCGTGTGATTATTAATGACACGTGGACCCTCTGGGCGGCTGTCTGCTGTGATCGACTGTTTTCTCCGGAGGTTTGTCGTCCTAGCAACAGTAGTAAAGTGAGATATAGTGAGTAATTGAGAATCTCGAGTGTCAATATTCATCCTGTTGGAAACAATCCAATCCCAAGAACAAAGAATTGCGTTACTGACATTGAGTAATCTCCCAGAATATGTTACGAAGTGACACTTTAGGGCATGTGTTTTTGTAATTTGGCATAGGACATGTGCTGAAGCTTATGTGGTGACCGAGGTCAGAGATTATAGTATTTGCTGTCCACCTTTGTTGAAATTTCCACTTTGTGGGATGAATACGTATGATGTAAATATAGCATATATTCTTCTTCGTCACCTGATATGGATGATTCACTTTTGCTGTTTTTCACGTCAGGTCAGCAGATCTTAGTAACTGCTGTAATACTATGCTC
>CM055193.1:12294168-12296668 GCA_029224185.1 Karalla daura | reverse complement strand
ATACAATTATAGACCACGTGCCGCGAGTCGATGGACGAAACGCACAGAAATAGCAACGCTTTGAGCCTACCTCACTCACAAAAGGCCTCAGATGCTTCCATTCAGCCCTTGATGCGGCGCCGATATGTCATCTCTGGCAGGAGTGAGTCTGCCTGGAGAAAGTGACACAGGCTCCTCCTGCAAATCAGAAAAAAAGGTATCATTCAACCCGAACACTGCGGCCCCACGACAAGAAGCTCGAAACACGGGTGATTCCCCACTCTGGCGATGCTATTATTGGCAGGGAGAATACAAAGGAAAAGAGGGGTTTGTACCCAGCCAGATCTAGGACCTGCCTGTGGGGAGTTTGCATCTTCCACCATTGTCTCTTGTGTCTCTTAATCTCTTGAACCCGCTGGGTTTTCTCCCCCTCTCACAGTACAAAAACGTGCACGTTTAGGCCGACTTGAGGCTCTAAATTACCCCGGGGTCTGAGTGTGAGAGTGTGTGACTGTCCTGTGATGGACTAAATATACGTTGGGGCTGTTTTCCCCCGCCTTTGCACTATGTGTGCTCGAGATAGGCACCCGTACACCCTTGTAGTACCGTACAGAGCAGGACAGATCATGGATGGATGGCTCATTCACTCTAGGTTTGATCAAGCCACGTTAAGACGTGCAATCCAGCCAGATATCAATGACTCATCTGCAGACATCCTTCAATGGATCCCATACAACTGTAATCTCTGACTTGCAACAGATGGACGGGGGATTTAGTACAGAGATTTGCATTATAACACGCCATAAAAACAGTAAAGCGCAAAACCATCCACTTTACATATCGGGGCTCAGAAATCAGCAGCGTCCTCGATTTACTGACTCCACTGTGTCTACCCAACATCATCTGCGAGGCGTAAGGCTGCACCAACATCTGAGGGGGAGCATCCTGTTGTCCCCCGCCGACTGGTGCCTGACCTAATTTCGGGGAAAGCAGCACATACCGGTCTGGAGGCGATCTGCAGCTCCTCTTCCTCTCCCTCTCCTCTCCTCTCCCTCTTTCCCATCGCTGCCCCTCAGCGTGCCAGGCAGACAGGCAGCCTCTCTGCGCTAGCGTTAGCCACGGCTCTGCTCTGCTCTTATTGCGTTATCCACGCCGCATTACACTGCAACGCCTGCCCTGTCACCACGAGCCGCCGAAACCGCGTAAACAGCCCGGTATGCCTATACAGTTGTCTGTCAGCGAGGGGATTAAACGCGGCTCCCGGCCAGACCTGAGATATAGCGGCTACGGCACCTTTGCTTTGCTTTGCTTTACCACCCCCTCTGGATGTTAGCCGCCGAGCTAACCAGACACAGCTCAGTCTGCACACGCTACGTCGATACGCTGTTGGCCTCCAACAAACACCGGCAGGAGGGAACACTTCAGATTATTCGCATACTTACCCGGAGGGTGTATCGAAGCAGATCTCAGTCACGATATCGGTGTATTTTCAGACGTCCTGCTGGAACTAGTGGCTCGCTAGCCACGTCCTGTGCTACATCCTACACCTCTGTCGTCGCTACGCAAGGGGGCCGTGACGTCATGACGCACGACGGAGGGCTCTATCTATCTATCTATCTATCTATCTATCTATCTATCTATCTATCTATCTATCTATCTATCTATCTATCTGTCTGTCTGTCTGTCTGTCTGTCTGTCTGTCTGTCTGTCTATAAAGGAATAGTCTCCACATTTGAATGCAATGATATCAAAACCATTGGGCTTTTTAAACATTGCAGTGATTTAAATTAGGAAAAAACACATTTTCCAAGCAAATTCCTTTTTCCTATCTTTCTATTTTCTTTCTTCATCATGACAAATATGTATAGGAAATATAATATTTAATATACACTTCCTTGTAATATACATTAAGTAGTATGATCCAGAGTTATCAAAAACAGACGTTTGATATAAATTCTGCATAAATACTCTCAGTGTTATGTGCATATTTGAATACACGGTTTACTAACCATATGCGCACTACATTTTCTCTGTGCCATTTTGTGCCATTTTTCCTCCACTGCAAATTCCTTGTAGCTGTATAACCACGTTGTATAACTACCTGGCAATAAACCTGACCTGAACTGTAATGGTCCCTGAGGGAGGTTCCTTCAGGGAAATTCAAATTCCGTTGTAAGTTACAAAAAAAAGCACACGTCTGACAGAAGTAGCAAAAATACCCATGAGGACAGCAGGTTCTGAGTGCAAAAGTGCAAACTGCAGGTGATTTACAGCATCTGCAAAGGTAGCAGCAGCTCTGACAGCAGCAATGGTAGGACTTGAAAATTAGCAGCTGAGCAGCTGAGGTTAAGTCATTTATTCTTAGTTTATTCTCACACTTGATGTGTCTCGAATTATTTAATTGAAGTGATACCAAAGCAAATTCATCGTAGCCGTAAAAGTACTCGAGATTCATTGAGATTATTGTGAAATGGGTTTCGTGTTGAGCATCTTCCTGCCTCTCGGAGCCCTACCAGGCACT
>CM055193.1:10966358-10983858 GCA_029224185.1 Karalla daura | reverse complement strand
ACGGCTTGTTGTTCGTTGATCGTTGATGTTTGTCAAAGGAAATAATGCACATGGAGGCACATATGCAAACACACACACACACACATACACACACACACACATGCAAAGAGAGGCCTGTGCCACCAGCAACTGCATGAATATGACTAATCTCCAGTTTGAAATCAAACTGACAATAAAAGACAATCTGTCCTCTCCAGAGTAATGCCCAGCAGCACAAGCATTAAGGATGGCTGATTGGATAAGACCATGACTAATAACTCTGCATCTGATCCAAGGGTGGATATCCAAAGGGGGCACAGAGGGAGCTAGAGGTTGTGTTGTAAGCTAAACACTCTTCTTTCTTCACGTCGTCCTTTTCCATGGGGGGGCCGAACCGCGTTATCTCACCACAATATCGTCACATTTTGTCGTTAAATGAGACAGGCAATTAGTTCGGCTTCTCGCCTCAGCCTTGGTGGACTGCGGCTCCACCTGGACCATGTGATTCCACTCGTCTTCATTTGGCTGACAGTTACATTAACAGGCTTTTTGGTCCAGATGATTGAGTTGTTATTAAACGACTTTTAATGCCCCGCCATGGCTGATTGGATGCGCAGTCATGAAAGAGGACATCTGATGTCACTGCCAGCACAAGCTCTAGCACTGTTGGTACGTTACTGGTTTGTCTGCACATTAAAGGGGACCTAGAATGAGCATTGTTGAATAACAACAAAGATGTAACACAAGTCCAAGAGCATCATCACATCCTCATTTAGATATTGAAATTCCAGCTATTTACTATCTTTCTGGCAAAATGGTAGTGTTCAGGCTCCTCTGATTCTGGCTCAAACATTTAAAGCTGGATGTGTACATGTTTCATAGTTTTCTCAGTCCAGTTACCAATTAGTTCTAGTCACACATTCATTCATGTGAGTGGCAGGCACGATAGCTGTATGGAAATGGACCGTAGTATACCCACACCAAAGATAAGACAGCATTCAGATGAAATCAACGTCCCCTAGCTACTATGTAAGCACCAGGAAGCAAGGAAAAATACCGTGGTCACTTCCAAAGCATCCTTGAGTAAGAAACCGGGCTGAAACGGTGCCTGATGCTGTGCCATTAGAGTGTGAGAGTGTGTGAATGGTTACAGCTGCTGGGTGAGCAGGTGCACCTTATATGGCCGCCTCTGAATGCTGACTTGTATAAAAGAGGTTTAAAGGGTCAGTAAAGGCTCAAAATCGCTCTGTAAAATACAGTCCATTTATCGCGCGTGCAGGCGGGCAAGTGTGGAAGTGCTGATGCATTTATGGTGAAACGGTTGCAAACTGTGACTCAGATTAAAATCATTGTAAGATTAAATTCTAAGTGCAGCTACAAGAAGGCACTTCATGATGTTTCTTTCCTGTTTGGCACATTAACTGATAACCCTTGAATGCCACATACACACACTCTTAGACAAACCTTTGCACATAATATTCAGGTTACATATTTCATTCATATTTAGTTTTTCTATTTTTTTTACTGCATGTAAATACTCCTCATTGTTTATTCAGTCACGCTCCTCGCCTTCTGTTGTTTTGCTACTGCAACAATGCAAATTTCCCCACTTTGGGACACACAAAGCTTTATCTTATCTCGAATTAAAGCCATGAAGAGGAGCTCGATGCCGCTCTCCAACGTGTCTCCTGCAGTCGAAAAGGAAGCTCTCAGCCGCCGAAATGTGCTGTCAGAGGGAACACTAATGAAGAGCCACAGTGTCTTTGTTGCGTTACAAAATAGTAAAAGAGCAAACGAGTTAAATGCTATTTAACAGCTTTAATGTGGTCCATTATTTTCCTCTTCAATAAAGCTTTCCCTGAAATTCCCTTGAGATAACCAGACCGTGCCTAATTAGCTTAGCACCAACAGCCTGTATAAGTCAGCGCGGATCTAGTCAGGTAGATGCAAAACAAACCAATTACCGTGATTTTTTTTACAGATCAGCTCAATACGCCATTTTGTCAGTTTTGCCGTGACACGTCTATTTCCTCATCGGTGTTTTATGCTCTGCAGAGGAGGCTAAAACAATATGAATCACTTTCACAAGGCTTTGCGTGCTTCATTTAGTCAGAAGATTTAAAACAAAGTTAAATCGCGTGGTCTTGTTTTCTCAAATTAAACACTCAACTCAGTGAAGTTTGTCACCGCTTCCACTCAGCTCTGTAACCCATGCAACATCCTGACACACTGTTGGCACACACACACACACAAACACACACACAGTGGGACAGTTTTCCTCTCAGGCCTCCCTGCGTGTACGCAGGCCACAGAGGGGTGTATGATGTACATCGTGAGCGTTTTGGAGGAGAGAGAAAGCTGTTCCACCGTCGGCTGCCAAACTCCGCGGTGAGCTCGATCAAATCAGTCCGCTCTGTCGATGACAATCTGTTTTATGTGACAATGCCTACATTCAGTCGTCGTTCCGAGGACTGACAAACTGTTTTCCCGGTTTTACTTGCGTCCCACTTTTCTGCCAGGTGCATGTTCCTCGCTCATTCTGCATATTTCTGATGCTTATAGCTCCTTCATGCTGCCATATTGAGACGGTGATTATCGCTGAATGGAGAATCAAAGGGGAAGCAGAAGGCAAAGGGTCTAACAAGGCATTTTTGGCAGCGATGTGAGGTTTTCCATACTAACATACTCTCAGTGTTAATGCCAACATAAACACTAATGCCGGCAAATATGGACTCACATGGTGACAGTATACAAACTTACTCTAATAGGTACTGAATAAAAGGTACTGATTGGTCCAATGGGAATGTGATATTTTTGCAGATGCTGGTTGAATAGTTTATGGAGGGCAACAAATGCTTGTGCACACCTAGAATGATTGAATGATTGGTTCATCCCTGTTCCCTGGAACAAGAGTCCAAAGAAATAAACAAAGAACTGAACATTTAAGCGTTTATTCGTCACAACATGTATCTAGATTACTTTCACTGTGTGTCAACCTCATGCCATTGTAAAGCAGCTCCACAAACATTCCCCTATCTCCATGACCCGTCTTCGGCTTCATTCTGATGGCATGTGTTTCCCTAAATGCAGAGTCCAGAGAGCGTGCCCGCTGGCATGCATAACTGGGTTCTTCCTGTGGAGGATTGGCATTAAAATGCAGACTGCTCCTCCACCTTGTGCCCCCAAGATATCACGCCAATTACTCGTCTCTGTGGGAGCAACCTATTTGGGGAAGATCTTCTTAAAATAAGAGCGGGGGGAGTCACAGCCCGCTCTACATCCTTCCTGCTTCCTGACTGGACAGTGTGCGTGGGCACGTGTCACCTCTCGCTGCGACCCCGCAGGGCCATCTAACTATGGCTGCAGAGAGGTAGTGACGTCCCAGTCTCCGCACAAGCACAAGCTTTTGGTTCTGCTCACACCCCTGCGGAGAGAACTCAGTCCCACTGTGTTTCTCTGCAGCTCCGTTTTAGTGAGTTAACAGATCTGTACATCGTGCCCACGGCTCAAACACGAGTCCCAACCCTTTTTTTTTTCCCTGCACGCACACAATCTGTTTTCCCATCTTGGATGCCTCACATCAGCTATTGTCACATTTAAACCATGCTTGAAATCTCTGAAAAGGGTCTTTGTTGGAGGTGTGTAAGCCTCAGTTTTATTCCTCAGCACTTTTGTTTGCCATCTCTTCTCAAAAGCTTTGATTTTTTTCTTTTTTTTTAAAACAACATTCACTTGCTAATGAAGTGACTAATTGGATACCGTCCTCTCTGGCTTCGAGTGTGTCATCAGGTTACACACTGTAACCCAGATCATTTACTTTAATACGTGCAAACAATTTACATCTCGAGAGAATGAATTAAATTGCGTCTTTGTTTTATGGTAGTGTTTGCCTCAACATGAAGTTGCACTGTCATCACATGGGTGGTGCAAATAGGTGTTAGTTAAAGGCCCATCACTGAAACACTGCAATTTAGCTGGGAAGAGAAAAGCGATCCCAGATGTAAGTCTGCACATCAAAGAGAGCTCATGTGGCAGCATTAAAACAGGCTGGCTACGACAGTCTGCGATGCACGGAGGCTGTGGGATGTCAGGGGCAGCTGACAAGAGGATGTTAGGTGGGCGAGTGGCATTTCATCATACAATCCATGTACGGTAATCAATGACCACTCACCGGTGGAGGGAAGAGGAGCAGGGGAGAGATAGAGAGAGAAGGGGAGGGTAGGGGAGGCGAGGGGGGGGGGGTGTCAGTGGGCATGACAGATAAAAGCAGCGAAGGAGAAAAATGGGGAAACGGGGGGATGTGGCGTTTGGGATTTGTTGGGCAGAGTGGCAGAGAAAAGTGGGGCTGTGTAAAAGAGCACAAACTGTGGGAAGGATGCGGAGATTAAAGTAAGCAGATGATTATGTAACCAATCGCTTGATGGAGGGGTAGGAGGGGTGTCTGTGGATGTGGTGTGTGTGTGTGTGTGTGTGTGTGTGCGTGTGAAGAGGGTGCACCTCCTCTTTTCTGTATAATCCATCTCTCCTCGATTGGCCTTCAGATCAAAGAAACCAGCACTTTTTACCCTAATTAAGCAACTTGTGTTATGATGGAGGCCACACAGTAGAGAGCGGTTAGCGCTGTCACCTCACAGCGGGGAGGTCCAAGGTTCACTGAGTTTTCGTGTTCTTGCTGTGTCTGTATTGGTTTTTTCCAGGTACACTGGTTTTCCCCCACAGTCTAAAAACATGCATGTTTAGGTCAACCGGAGACTAGAAATTGCCCTAGAGTGTGAGAGTGACTGGTGTGTGTGTGTGTGTGTGTGTGTGTGTGTGTGTGTGTGTGTGTGCGTGTGTGTGTGTGTGTGTGTGTGTGTGTGTGTGTGCGTGTGTGTGTGTGTGTGCGTGTGTGTGCGTGTGTGTGTGTGCTGTGGGCACCCTCACCCCTTTATTTACTGTTTTTCCTATCTCAACTTTTATCATTATTACTACAGTTTGCACTATAGTTTGTCATTATTGCTATTGTTATTTCTCGCAATCATTTAGCATCATTTTATGCCATTTACTTATCACTTATTTACTATACTTTTTTCTGTGTGGATTCTTGAGTATTACTGTGTATTGTGAATGTGATGTTCTTCTGTGTATGTTATTCCCTGCCTCACCCCACCAAACCCCTGTAACACTGCTAAGGTGCAAAGCATCCAAGATAATGGATGGATGGACGTTATGACTTCACTTCATGTGTGCTTTTTGTTGGATTTACGCACCCCTCAATCTTTTAGGATGAAATTCAGGCCTGCAGTACGCACGGGGTAAAAAGTACAGTAAATATTTTAGCTGTTACTCAAGTGCCTGACGGCCTCTGGTCAGCTGTGCTTCTATTTTAAAAACACCACCAGCCTTGTCAGCCTGGCACATTTCAGGTAGCATGCACAGATAGATGGCTTTACAGAACCAGCTGCAGCATCTACAGCCCAGATTCATAAGGTTTTTATTTTTATTTTTATTTTCGGGGCACGAGGCTGGGTGGGTGGTGGGGAGGAGGAGGTGAACAGGAAGTGCTGAGACAAAGTGCTTTTCAGAATAGCGGAGCTCAATTTCTTCCAGCGTGGAGGCAATCTATCGAACACAGGGTTATTCTGAATCCATGTAACTGAGCCAGACATGATTCATGAGTCATGCATGTAAACAACGGTGTATAAACCACGCTGTGTAGGACATGACTTCAGATGGAGAATTGGATTTATGAGGGATTAACGATTCAGGGGGATAGAAGATTGGTTACAGACAATAGAGAGCGTTTCTGACCATTGACTAATTGTATTGTGGGCGCTCTGATGTGCACCAGATTAACGAACATGTGCTGGGTGAGTTCAGGCAGAATACTGTGTCAAGCAGACCATGAACACATGGTTATGGGGCTATACTGCTCCATTTCATCTATTTTTACCGCTCTCCTGGTTTATATGGGACTCTGATATAAGAGCAGCACAATTCTGTGTCCACTCTAATTCTGAATAAACTGCACCAGACAATTAAGAACCCGGTTTATCCCATCAATCTTGTGACACAACAACATAACAACAGCCTGGGCGAAAACAATGTGATCCATCATGACGAGGAAAGTCATCAATCATCTTTTTTTACTATAAGAAGATGCCAAATAATGAGCCGATAGTTCATTAGTTTCAGGTCAAAAGGTCAGTTCTTACGTTGATCCTGTGGCCACAATGATACTAAATCAGCACTTTCCCACACTGTCATCAGGGGTAAAAGCCTGGAGGTTCAAAACACCAGACCCATATTTATATTACATTTAAAATACTCCAGTGAATAGGACCCTGTACTTTTAGTAAAATCAATTCAGCATTTACAGCATAGGCTAATTTTTAATGGCCTTGTTGAGCCACTCTTGCCCGATTGAATTACTGTCTAAGTGTACAGTAAGGTAATTTATGGGCTAATTACACCAGTCCTCCTCTGTAACTAAAACAAAGCACTCACAGCTCCCAGTCCAACTTGTACTGTAGGATTGGAGATGCTGACTCGTGCAACAAATACTCCCCGATTTCATATCTGTAACTGGAAGAAATGTCTCTTTGATGGAAGGACAATTCTTAAATCATTATGGTCAGGATACCTCAGTCATCTCTGAGTGATTCTTTTTCTATCAGTAGGGATGTGGGCTTTAAAAGAAGCCTGTAACCAGACTGATTCAGCCTCCAGCCACAGACTCACGGGCGTATTGCGCCACCTATTGGATTTACAGAGAACTGCATGTCCATGTTGAAAGAGCACAAGGCCTCACGTCACATGCACTGGATAAATATGGATAAGAAAAACTATGCAGCCAATTAGCCAAGCTTTAGGCTTGTCATCCAAGAGGATAAGCTCAAATTGTGTTTCTTCTTATTCCATTGTTTAATTGTTTATTTTGGATTGCATAACTTTCACTGACTAGATGAAAATAATGAGCTTTGTTCAGTGTATTTCTCTCTTTTTGCAAATACAGTCTTTCAACAGTTTACTCATGCAAAAAGGTTTCAGATTCAAATCGGTGAAGTTTGCACGTTATCTACATGTCTGTGTGGGTTTCTTTTAGGTACTCTGGTTTCTTCCTACACTCTAGAACCATACATGTTATTGTAAATTATAGAATCTAATATTGTCCCCGGGAGTGAGTGTGCCTTGCTATAGAATGGAGACTGGGTGTATTTCCTGCCTTTGTGCCTATGTGCACTGGTATAGGCTCCAGCCCCCTGCAAAAATGGCCCCTGCAACAATGTTAAGGTATGTATCAGGACTCTGATTGCAAAAGTATTGCAAAAACCAGCCTTCTTAATGATCAATTTTTGGGATGCATTATCATAAACCAAGATTCAGGCACAACCTAGGGGGGCACATGTGAAACGCACTGATAGAAATATGAAATATGTGATTTTGTACACCGTGAAGAGTCTAGATAAGATCAGGGCTAAAGTAGCCTATGTGATGCAAATGAGGTTGCTTTATGTTGACGTTCACAGTTGTAACCAAATGTAAAATTCCAATCCTGGTGAAGGCACTTGAACGTCTCATCCTGTACTCCAAACGGAGCCCCCAGGACTGATGTTAATTACTGGCAAAATGAACCAACCAAAAAAGAAAGTCATGATGTATCTATAGCAGCTATTATGTTTCCAGATGCTGTTCGGAACCGACAAGACTGGGCCAGGATTCACTGTGGGCTCACATGGGATAATATTCGAGTCGAAAAGAGTAGACGAGGAAAGTCATAGTGGATGAAGATGGAAAACGCTAGAGGATAACGCCGAGGAAGGCATGAACACCAGAACCAATCCACTTATGGCGGATGTGGCAATGACTGTTCGACCTGATGAGGATCAAGTTAATCACACGTACTTTGGACGTGTGAACAAATGGACATGCAGCATCCCGGTTGTGACTAGCTTGGAGCTAATGTTAGCCTCAATGGGACGCACACACGTTGCGTGGCAACCACATTAACGCGCGTGGGAACGACATCTCGTTGCTAGGAAACGAGATCATTAAGTAGTAGCGACACCTTAATAACTTGGCCCTCATGTGAAACAACCAGGGAAAAACAAGTTGTTGAGGGCCACCAAGTGCAACACAGCTTGGAGACTGGGGCAGCACAGCCCAGCAACAACAGCTGGGCTTTACCAATTGAAATTATGAGAGAGAAAGAACAGAAGTGTGAATTATTGACTTAAATGAAACAACTATTAAGGATGCCTGTTTCTTGCCACATGTCCAAGGTGGTACATTAGACCTAGGATGGACTGCTGACCGATACATGGTGTATTCGCTGGTTTTTCCCTATGCATGCTGGATATGGGCACCAGCAGACCCCCGCATCACCATTGGGTATAAAGCAGAAAAGATGATCGGTACCTGGACTTATTACTCTGTCAACTGCCACTTTATCATGATAGAGGGCCTTGAGTACTCTAGTGAGCTGTCTTGTCAGTAGAAATGTGTCCATGGCAGGGTCTCCTATGGCAAAAATCTCTGATAGATAATACTAACAAGGACAAGACAACCCTGGCCAAATGGTTTCCACAGCCTAGTCCTGGTAGTAGAAGACTGGGAGTCAGGCCCAGGGAAGTGGCCTGGCCAGTGAGTCAATGGATGGTTGGACGTATACTCATGAGGCCCAGTTGGGCTCTCCTCAAAACTGGGCCTTTCTGATACATCCCCAGTTATTAAAACTGTCAAGAGGGCCATTTAAGATTTCACCTCTCTGGAAAGGAACCTGAACTAGTGAGCAATGTATGGAGGTTCTGACTTTTATATTGTCAGCCTCACTTCACCATGCAGCTCTGGTTCTATGGTCATGATGCTGTTTGTAATGGCCAAAAGAATGAGACCATGAATACAAGTGATTGCAACTTGTTTCTCCACAAGGTGGCTGGGCTCAGCCATAGAGATAAGCTGAAGAGATCAGAGGAGCCAGCTGAGGTGATTCAGGCCAGGAATACCTCCCCCAATACCTCCATGGAGAGATGTTCCCATCTTGTCCATTTGGGAGGAGACCCAGAGGCAGACTCAGGACACACTTTAGAGTTTGGAGCACTCACAGAAGTACTCACTGGAACACTTTGAAGTTAGGGATGCAATGACAGGACTTGCCTGACTAAGGCACTAAAAGTGAGAAACAAAGGTACAGACGTTCCTACCATTCTACAGAGGTCTGCATTCTTCGGCCTACTAATTCATTTAGTCGACAGAATCAAACTTTGCATGAGATTAGTTAAGCATTAAGAGTCTTGAGTTTAGACTGTGCACTGTCTGTTTCAATTCTCACTTTCACTTCCTACATGCTATAACTGAAACTGAATTTGTTGACAGGAACCTCCCAGAGGCATCAAAAACGTTTCTATCTTTCTATCTAAAAGTAAATAGGTCAAAGGCCAAAGTTGTATAAGCTCAAGCCATGCCATTCATGAACCTGACTGGACAATGGGAGGGTCTTACAAGAACCAGACACCTGGATACCAGTTAGGTATCAGTCTTTTTTGCTGGATTGCAACTCCACTGACTGACATTGGTTCCTGCAACCTGTTGGACGAGCCCTTGGAGGCTTCTGCTCTAGCAGAGGCTTCTCAGAGCCTTCCTTCTCCACTCTTCACCAACAGTTACAGCAAGCACCAGCTAAGCTTGTAGCCTCTTAGTCTCATCCAGTTGCGGCACTTGAGGCAACATCCTGCTGGGGAATAGGCTGGTTGTCCTCCTCTACACCTCTGCAGACACCCTGAGCTGTGTTTTTCAACACTTAGCGCCTAATCATGAGGTTTCTGTAGAGCTTGATGACTGGCCAGTAAATTCAGTCAGGTGTGTTGAAGCAGGAAAAATTTAAAACCTGCAGGATAGTCTTCCCAGAGGAACAGGGTTGTAAAAACACTGCCCCAGTGGGTCTACAGGCCACTGAACATGTTTGGTGACTGGGGTGGTCGAGAAGTTTAATTCGAGTCAAGGTTTAGGCAGATAGCTGCCCTTCTCTGAGAAAGAGAAAGTTTCACAATTTTTTCAGTAATAATTTTTTGTAAATTAACTATTCTAAAAGGCAGTACAATTAGTTTTCACAGCTGGAGACCTTTTCAAAGATTAAGAATTTTAGGCTCTTGCTGACCTGTGTGGGTGTCACGTAAAATTACTTTTTCACACAATTGCTAAATGACTTGAGAGATTTCATAGGCCTTTCCCTCCATCTGCTGTTCAACTATTAAACCCAGCTCTCCCATTAACCACATTCATTAACTTACTCATTCAATCGTGGCATTATCTGTTATTTGTTGCTTTGCGTTGATTTTTTTTTACAAATAATAATTTAAGCCATTGTTCAGTTTGTAATATTTATATCACTTTTTGCTATCTCTCTCCAACTACTATACTGCTTCGTTGCTTGAAATTTTTCCATTGTGAAACAAATAAAGGTATATTCTATGCAATTCCAATATATTCTAAATATGTTAAGTGTGACACTAAGTTGACCAAAACGTATTATTTTCTCTCCTTTTTCATGGAGTATAAGAAGTGGCATCACAACATACTACGCTCACATTTCCTCCATCTTCTCTGAAAAGTCTTCATAGTTTTCAGGCCTATTTAACCTCAATTAAGATGTACATTTGAAGCCGCCTCTCTGGAATAAACTCCTCAGAGCACCGTGCAGCCGAGCTGAGCCTGGGCGTTTGATTGTTCGGCCATGGCAGCGCTTCGGGTGGGCGGGGCTGACCCGGGCGGAGGGGCGGTGCAGCTGAGGGGTCAAAGTTGAATTCATTTTGTCTTTTGTGCCAAGCAGGAGAGTGGAGTCGGATCGAACAGCGGCGTCTCTTCCCTCTTCCCCGGATCCTCTTATAATTCCCTCCCGAACCTCTCCCCTTCCACCCTTGTCACCCTACCCATCCCCCGGACACTTCTCCAGGCCCTGCCCGGGTAAGACTTGCTCAGCTCCGGCTTTATTTCCCCGCTTTTTGTGGCTTTACCTCCGGAGTGAAGGACGGGGGGGGGACTCAATGCGCTCTGCAGGCCGCGGGACCAGGCTATTTCCTGGAGCGGGCGACCTAGTTGAGGGGAAATTGCTTTAATATATTAATCTAAGTGGCTAGTTGCTTATAGTGTATTTTTATTAGTTAATTCCAACCGTATCCCGGCAGTTAAGTCATTCATAGAGATAATAGTGCAGTAAATCGTCGTTTCGGCGGCCGTGCTAACATGCTAACTTAGCCGTCAAATCGTGCTTGCGTGACATGCCGAGATGCTCGCTCATAAAATTGCGAAGTAAATGTTTTTTTCATTGAAACTTGTGATTGTTGCCACGTATGTACTAACTCTACTAAGTTGCTGCAAAATTTAACCGGGTGATTTGTGTAGGATGGTCTCAGGCCTTTTAAATGGAGCCACACGCTGTGTCGCCGCAGTTGTCCTGTGCCAGAAAATAGTCCCCGCCGCCAGGAGACAGTGGGTCATTGTGTTAGCGTGAATGAGTGGTCTCAGGGGCTAGTCTAATGGGAATTACTGCACTGAAACGTCCCATTCTTTCGAAATGGCACCATAATGTCATTAAAGTACAGTTAAAGCTTCAGACTACAAACGGGTAGCTGCCTCCATCTTCTCAATGAAGTGTGCGCACAGTGACAGGAGCTTTCGAGTAAACAAGCGTCTCCACCGGCGTGTTCCTCCTCATGGTTTTCCAGCAAGTAGATTTATCCCCATGTGGTCACATATGCCCCCCTTCCATTCACTGTTGCAGACGATCATCCAGTGACCAAAGACCCCGCGTTGTTCGCCAGTTTCACGTGTGAATCCAGCTGCAGCAATGGACTCAAGTCTCGTCGAAGGAGGACTTAATGTCACCTTAACCATCAGGCTACTCATGCATGGAAAGGTGAGTATGGCTGCAGAGGAAATCAGACATAGCATGCTCTAAAGGATGATGTGTTTCTAGTTTTTAACTGGCCTTATTGTTCTCTTTTGCAGGAGGTCGGAAGCATTATTGGCAAGGTGAGCAGCTGGAACTTTGCTCTGAAATAGAGGAAGAACATCATAAAGACTTTATCCTTGTTTTACAGGAACAAAAAACGTTATATGGAAGAGTAGAGTCAATTAGGCCCTTTTTCTTCTTCTTTTTTTGGTCTACAGGCAGCAACATTTATGCTTTGATTAAAATGAGACAAGCTAACAGAAGTTATATGCATCCACTATCTTGCCTATACACCAGCCCACACAGGATGATGGGATGGAATAAATCCTCATCAGGGTGCACATACACACACTATTCATTGTCACACTCACAGCTAGGGCCAATATTTGAGTCCCCAGTTGGCTCAAACATGGATGTTATTGGATTGTGGGTGGAAACTAGTGGAAGTACTAAAAGAGAACCAATGAGCACATGGGGAGAACATGCAAAATCCACACAGAAACAGTCTGACCGGGTATGAACTGATGAGCTTCTTTCTGAGTCAAAAACTTGGTTGATCCCTGGAGGGAAATTGCACTAGTTTCATGTTCTTCTTGAGAACTGAAGTATGGAAATTAGAAAGGGTATGAGAAACAAGACTCCAATGCAAATGTATAGTATGAAGCTAGTTGAAATGTTAAAATGAATGGAAATGTATTTGCCTTAGCTTAAAACAGTACAGCTGCCATTCTCAACAAGCAACAGAACTGATGTCTGAGCAACCCAGTAGCAATATTTAATGATTATTCTTTAAAATAAGATCTAAAGCCAACAAGGTCTAAAGGTGTAAATATTTCATATGTAAATGTTGTGCATTTGTGCTGTCTCGACAGAAAGGAGAATCGGTGAAGAAGATGAGAGATGAGGTAAGATGCTTTTTCTGCGAGGTGCCATGTTGACTCATGGGTCATATGATAACGCTGGAGTGGATTTGAAACTTCCTATTTTTGTCCTTGCAGAGCGGCGCTCGCATCAACATCTCGGAGGGGAACTGCCCGGAGAGGATCATAACCCTCGCCGGGCCTACCACCTCCATCTTTAAAGCCTTTTCCATGATTATTGAGAAACTGGAGGAGGTTCGATTTGTTTGTCACTACTTACCTTAGCTCAGACATGTCCCTCTTAAATTATTAAATCCCCCTTTAAATTGTCCTTAAACTTTACACTTGCACTAGTACTTGCACAATCTCAACTAAGACCATTTCTTACTTTCAGTTCCCTTTTGTGAATTAGCTTGAATGTTTCCCCCCCCCCCTTCTCTGCACTGTCAAATAAAAGTGAAGATACATTTTGATGCTCTCGTTGGACACCAAACTCTCCTTTTTGTTGTGCGTCCAGGACATAAGCACCTCAATGACTAATAGTACAGCCACCAGCAAACCGCCGGTCACCATGCGCCTTGTTGTGCCTGCCAGCCAGTGTGGCTCGCTCATTGGCAAAGGTGGCTGCAAGATCAAGGAAATAAGAGAGGTGAGTTGGTTGCTAGTACGTGGATTTCTTTTTATCATCACCTGTGGATCCTGAATGTGTTTCAATCCTCCCCTTTGTCTTTGCAGTCTGCAGGAGCTCAGGTACAAGTAGCAGGGGACATGTTGCCCAACTCCACAGAGCGTGCCATCACTGTTGCAGGGACCCCCCAGTCCATCATTGAGTGTGTCAAGCAGATCTGTGTGGTCATGCTTGAGGTACGGCTACATTGCTGCTTCCACTTAGCTTTTTTTCTTTTTTTTTAAACTTTGAGATGACTGTTAATGTGTCACACTTCTGTTTTTTTCTTAATAGTCTCCACCAAAGGGAGTGACCATCCCATACAGACCCAAACCCTCAGGCTCTCCTGTCATCTTTGCAGGTGGTCAGGTAATCTACAAACTTCATTTTTCTTTTGCTCTCCTGTATTTGCCCACATGGCCTCTCGGAGTCCATATTCTGAATCTAGTTACCGTTCTATCTGTAGCACATATCATGGTTTTCGTGGCTCACCAAGGACAGGGGACTGATAGATAATACAGCTCACACTTGTGTGTGTGTGTGCCACACCCTCCTGAGTGCTGTTCTCTCCTTGCAGGCTTACGCTGTCCAAGGGCAGCACGCCATTCCACAGCCTGATGTAAGTGAAGGGCCTTCTGTAAGTGATCCAATATATTTGCAACTTCGGTCCTGGGAAAGCCATGCCACCTTCTTATTTCATCCCTCTGACTCTTTATTTTTCCAACCACCACTGCCTGTTTCTGCATCCACTTGACTACTCCCTAAGATTTCTGCTGCTTCGCAGTCGATAGTTACACTTCCTTTCTTTTCTATCCTCTGAATAAGTCACACGTTTCATCTTCCATTTCACTTTCTACCCCCCCCCCCCCCCCCCCCCCCTCATTCTCCAAAGGGAAACGTTTGCAAAATTTTCAGCTCCGTGGCATCTTCGAGATGTGTCCTCACTGGTGTTCTGTTTGTTTTGCCCTCCTCTCCAACCAACCCCCCTTCCCCTCCCCCCACCCCTCCCCTCCCCACCCCGCGCCTCCGCTGTTTCGACAGCTCACCAAACTTCACCAGCTGGCCATGCAGCAGAGCCCCTTCCCCATTGCACATGGTAACCAGGGCTTCCAGGGTAAGGTGGACAGATTGATGTAGAGAGAGAGGGAATGTGATTGCCCCTAGATTTGTAATAATCCGGCTTGTCAACAAACTCACCGGGGCTTGTTTGCCTTCTCCTCAGCTGGGATGGATGCCTCTGCACAAACTGGCTCTCATGAGCTGACCATTCCAAATGATGTAAGACACATCTTGACTGTAAAACCTCACATTTTCACATACCTCCTTTTATATTTTGTGGTGCTCATGCATCTTCTTGGCTTTACTCTTTGCTCCGCAGCTCATTGGCTGCATCATTGGCCGTCAGGGCGCTAAGATCAATGAAATCCGTCAGATGTCAGGGGCTCAGATCAAGATTGCCAACCCTGTGGAGGGCTCCACTGACAGGCAGGTCACCATCACTGGCTCCCATGCCAGCATCAGCCTGGCTGAGTACCTGATCAATGCCCGGTGAGTGGCTCCCCGCCTGGCGCAACACATCCATCACAGAGTGGCATGTCGCCAGCCACAGTGTTTACTTTGTACCTGAAACCCAGCGCGCAGGCTGTCAATGCCAGGGTGAGGGTAGGAGAAGGTTGTAGGGGTGTCCACGTGACCTCCTGGAGGTTTGCCCTCTGTCACATATTCAAAACTAGGAAGATAAAGAGCTGGGAAACAAAATGGGGCAATACATTCTCTAGAATGTGCTTACTGTTGGTCAAATCGGTTTCTACCGGTCCCTCGCTGACAAAAACACATTAAGCTTGACTCAAGCTGGAAATCACTGAATGAAAACCTCACTTTGAACTGGAATTTAACTGAATTGACTTTAAAGTCCCAGTTTGAAGAGTTTACTTCCCCCTTTCCCTGACTTGTTTTACCCAGTGTTAGTAATTAATCTGAATTGAAGACTTTAATTAGTTTTCAATCCTCTTTTTTTTTAGCCAGAAATTGGTTTTAATTCCTCTACCCAATTCATTGATTTTAGTATATACTCAGTGGGCGTTTCCATTAACCCGATGCTTAAGTCACAGAAAATACATGTAATGGAAACACCAAATTTTTAAAAAGCTTCTTAAGTAGTGGCTTTAGCATTAAGGCTTTTTCACTTTAGAGTTATGGCTCAGAACCAAACACCTATAAGTAGATTTTAGGGAAACACTTTAAATATAATGCTCCATTACAGTGTTTTACTATAGTGGGAATGACTTACTGGCGTCAGTGGGACGTGTTTTCATATCAGGAGAAATATAGGCTCCTCACAGACAGGATTTCCACTTTTTAGGCAGTTTTTTTTCTCAGAGATTTTCAGGGGCAAGTTATCTACTGTTGCAGCTCTTAACTTGACTGAAGTGATAAAAAACCTCATCCATCAAACTGTTGAGCTCCGGTATTTGTATCCAGATTTGAGGCTGAACTTGTGCTTGGTTGTGCTCCTCAGGCTGTCTTCCGAAGCTACTGGACTTGCAGCCAACTAACATGGAGGATCTTCATCAGCACCTATTGTCACCCCTGCCCCTACTTTTTACCAAGAGGTCCCTTATTGAACTTAATGCAAAAACCAAGTACTATAAACTCACTGTTTTCTCCTGCTTTGGTTATAAAGCCTACTCAGTTGTAATTACACCATCATCATGATATGGGTATTTTATTTATTTATTATGTTTTTGAGTTCCCTTTGCATATAGTTTTCAAAGACTTCTTACCTGTTGTATTTTTTTTTTCATCTTATTTTACTGTATATCTGTATGAACTTCTTGATATAAGTAAAAAAGTTTTAGAAAAATCTGAAAAGGCATAAATGTTTTTCTTATGTCAGATTTTTCTTAGAAAATGTAAAAATGAAGAAAAAAAGGCACACAATAACATGATAGTTGGACTGTTCTCCCCCCTTTTTTTTTTGAATATATTTATTTTTATTTAATACACAGCTCCTCGTTAAGAGTAGGATTCATGATATGCCATCTTCTTTTTGAAGCTGTTCTTCCTGAGTGAGGCATTGTGGGTTTCACGGGTTTCAGTGGGTGTAGATGATCTCGGGTTGAAGAGTTATGCAGGAAAATAAACCTTTTTAGTCAGAAGGTAGTTTATCCCTTGTTGAGTGCGGGTTTCAATGGAGAATTTTAAGCTACATCATGTCTCACCTCTAATTTGCTGAATAACTGTTTTGTGTCATTCCTGTGTTTCCATCCGTTTCATTTCTCGATCAGGACTTTTGAGCATTGTTGTGTATTGGATTCTGATAAGGGTGGGTGGGTCTTGGTCACCAGGAATGGGCCTGAATGAGAGGAAAATATTTTCTTTTCTCTGAAATTACTAAAGACCATAGTCATGACGACGACGATGATGATGATAATAACATTGAAATGTTTGTTTTACATAGAGAAAATATTTTTTTTAACTGCAGGGCTGGGGAATGCTGCAAGGGGCAAAACTACGAGACATATTGGTCTTTATAAGTATATTATTCTGAGGTATTAAATTATGAGTAACTAGAAGGAAAATTATAGAATTAACACTAGTTTCCTGCTATCCTTTTTGCCTGGGTCAGATTTTATTTTTTATTATTCTTTGCAGGATGAAGAAACTCACGTTTTTGTGCACGTTTTCGAACTATTGTAGATCTGGGTGCAATTAAGTTGTTGAAGAAATGAAATGCAGAAATAAAAAAGATGTGAAATGCTTAAAAAGGATTGCGTTTTGTTTTTTTGCCCCATGACCTGGTCGTTTTCAGTGATCTGAAAACATGACCCCGTCTGAAATAATCCAGGTTACAATTAAGAAAACCAGCTTTGCAGCATATAAATAGTAATTTAAAAGGCTTAATTACAGTGGGTAAAATAACTATTGGTTAAAATAGGCGCTCAATCAAAGATGGTAACAAGATGAATAGTTAAGTTACATTATTTAGTTTTTTAAGAAAGTTAAATATAAAAGGGTTTATGTGCCTTTAAAATTGTCATCCATGAAAAAGGGGAAGTGGTCTGA